>JAACJT020001183.1:0-16077 GCA_009936485.2 Gymnarchus niloticus | reverse complement strand
GGGGCCGAAGGACCGCCAGACGGGCCGGAACGAGAGGCAGATGAATCGTGGTCATGTCGGGGGAGGTCAGGAGGGGGGGGCCGGTGGCTGGGGTAGTGTGGGGGGCGTGGGTTGGGGGATAGCCGACACCCAGACAATTAATATAATCCTTACACAAACTAAAGATTTCTTTTCCCTGTATTGGAATATACTTAAACCTAAAATTAATGCACTGTTTAAAACGTGAAAAGCTCCAAAGCATTTAAGCAAAAACACAGTTATACAGCAAGACAGAAGCAATGAGAATTTAAAAGAATTTGATTCATTCTTAAAATCTGCTACCATTTAAGCACCACATTTGTCATCTAGCTTCAAAGGAATTGCTTCCATATTGTTAAAATATGGAACAAAATCTGTACAGAATAGCAAGGTGTGAGCAAATATAGGCATATATACACACACTCCAACCCTCTTCAAAATGTGTGAAAATCCTATAGTTAAAGCACAACTCACAATGATCCGTAATTACATATATAACCAAAGATTTAAATTTCCTTTCCTCCCACAGAAGGCAGCACTGTTCTACTTGACCTTCCCATAAACAGACTCAGACTCATCTGCCAATGAAGGCCTGTATCTAGGGCAGAAGAAACTCCTTCACCCCCAGCCTCTTAGGCTGGACCAATCACAGCAGGTTGAGTAGACATGCTCTGCCTGTGGGATGCGCAGGATGTTTGCATTGGCGCGTTTTCAGAAAAGCTCCCCAGAAACATGTGCAATCATGGTCTTTTCAACAGACTGGAATTTCTGCATCTTTTGTGATAGCTGATAATATGACTGCTATTTTGATGGCCTGTTTGTGAAAATACAAAATTATGTACATATGAACAATTCATTTTTGTAATCTTGAACCTCAGAGAAAGATAAGGAAGGTGGTTTTCTTGGACTTGATGCATCATAGGCAGAGACCATTTTTGTCTTTGAATAAAAGCATGTCAGGAATTTCCACACACAGTTTCCTACATTCAGAAACGTCACGTTACCCCACCCCCCCGCCCCCCATGGCATCCTGCATTTCTTCAGATTGAAACTGGCAACCCTACTGCTAGTGTCACAGCCTTTTAAACAAAGTTTGATCTGAATTTGACTCTTTGAACTGAGAAAAGACTGGTGAGTAACTTGGCTTTAGATTGACTCAATACCACTCCCCCCCCACCATCATCTGCAAAACCGACAACACAACCACAAATATCAGCTGATGCCAGTCCGATTTTAAGCCATTTGTAATACACTGCCTAGCCAAAAAAGTCGATGTTTGAATTTAAATAAGAAAATAAAGTGCTTAAGAAACAATGGCCTAGTCCAGCCTCAGCAATGTTATGCACCAATAAAATTAAGTCAGAGTTCCTGAATGACAAGGTCATCCCATCAATGGATTTTTTCTTCATTGACAGCATGGGCATATTCTAGGACGACAATGGCAAGATTCATCAGGGTCAAATTGTGATCATGCTCCCTGAACTGCTTTAAGAATCATTTTCACACATGAATTAGCCACCACAGAGTCCCGAACTTAACCCCATTGAAAGTCTTTGGGATGCGGTTTAGAAGACTTAATGGAGTTGGTTTGATTCTCCCGTTGTCAATACAAGATCTTGGAAACAAACTAATGCAAATCTGGATGAAAGTAAATGTTGAGACTTTCTCTAAGTTTGTCAAAACAATGCCACAACAATTGTGTGCTGTAATCAAAGCTAAAGGCAGTGCAACAAAATATTAAAATGTGCAACTTTTTGGCCAGGTATGTAATGTACACCCATCTAAACAAATGTTCAAACTGTGAAACAAATACTCCAGTTACCTAAAACGAATCGTTATGAAATGAAATGCTGGTTTGGCAACATCAAGCAAGGCTTGCCCATGTGTCGTATTGGGTTATAACAATTTTCTGATAACCAATCCATGGTTTGGAAAAAATATGGGTTCAACACATCCCTAATTTGGATATGCAAATATACTGTGAAAGTTATACTTGGAAACAAAAAACACAGGTCTGCTCCGTTTGTCGTGTTGCCACTGGAGCAGGTCTGCGACGCAGCTGCTCCGTCGTCACATCGAATTTGGCCCTGAAACGTGAACTGGTTCAAGCGCCTGCCAAGCAACAGCACCAGCACCATGTCGGTGGCACACTACCTCTCTCATTCTACTGGGCAGTGCTACAGCCATGAGGCCCTTCCCCCTCTGACCCTTGTCTGAGCAGTCATCCAGCTGGCCTCCTGGGCCCCCGGGGGCCAAGAGGTTTAGGTGTGACTGAATCGGAAACAATACTGCAGCTATAATCCAGGGACAAAGATGGATGAGAACTTCCCAGGCAGCTTTGGTGGAGACTGTCTTCTTTAGATAATCTGATCTGCCGTACACTCTGATTTTGGAGAAGAGCAATCATTCAGCCTTTGGATACAAGTTGTGACTTAAAGGTTAGGGGCCCATTGCAAAACGGTAACTTCAGCATGCGCCTCAAACTCCCTGTACACCATGTCTAAACAGCAGGGAAAATAGCTGGCAGGATATTACAATCTTCACAAATCAGGTTACAATACAGATGAATATATCAGATGAGTGAAAAAACCACAAGGATGGGAAAACTGCACATCTTAAGCCATTTAAGACAAAAAGACTCAAATGACAGATTAAGCATTACCACTATTTGTTTGCTTATCAAGAGATTTTCAGCAATATGGGTTGCATCGTCTTCCAAAAAAAAAAAATCATCCGGTGGAAATGAAAACAATGTCCATATTCAAGCTCACAAATGAGCAACCACCAATAAGCATGGGTCATTTTTTCAACTAGGGACAATTAATCCAGCTTCTAACCGCTTAAAGTCACAAGGGTGCCTGGGGCCTATCCCAGGCAGAAAAAAAGAAATCCACATTTGAATAGCCTAAGCGGTTGATAACGAGTAAATTTTAGGGACAAAGCAATAACATTTCTTCATCTCCAATACGAGAACACAACCTTAAATTTCGGCCAATACCAACGCAAAAGTCTGTTTCCACTAAAACAACTTTCATATTCTGACCATTGTCTAACGAGGAAGTTAATAACCAGCTAACAACAGATCAATGCATGTTAAGCATAGGAAAAACAAATACAACTAGTTTTAAAGAATCTTTTGTAATGGCATAGTGGACTAAATAGTCTTACATTTTTTTATTTTTTTTTTTAAAAACAGCCAGAGATGTTTTAGCTTACACAACACAGACCAAGAGAAGATTGTGCCAGATGGAAGGTTTGGGGAAGTGGGAGGGGCAAAGTTTTTAATATGTTTGCGCAATCACACAGACCATTTATACAGTGTTACTAAGACTGCACTGAGTCAAATATTATGTATGTCACAAGAAGGTTCACTCTGTACTGCTATTGGGAAAATGATTTCATATCATGGGTGTAACAATTCATTTCTAATTTTTTCCTGATGAGCATGCTTTGAGCTTGTATTAATTTCGTTACTGTGAATCAAGTTTGAGTTCAGCTCAGGAGAACATGCTGATGTTTTTGCACAGCAATGTAGCGCTTAAAATTACAGCAAATATTCTGTGATATTTTGTGTACATATGCTACCTCCCATATTTTATATTTCCTTATTTATACATTTCATTTTCCTGTATAAATCTCTCTGACACAGGGACTGCACTTAATTTCGTTGTACTCGTTACAATGACAAAGATATTCTGATTCTGAAATAACCACTGCAAGTGTTCAACTGCACATAACTGAAAGCTTTGTTATACCAACTTTTTAATTACATCTAAAATGTTTGCATTTCTTTTCACTTACTATAAATGGAATATTCAAGACTTTTCTACTGAATGTTCAAATATGAAAAAATTCAGTACATTCTAAATAGGGTTCCAACTCATTGCTGGGCACATACTCACACAACCGGCAGGTAACTTGGAAAACACAGCCTGACTGAATTTCTCGGGACTGCACAACATGGGGAGAACATGCAGAGATATTATGTATTCACCAGTGAAATCACATGTTGCCTCAAGTGCACCTCTAACTGCTGTGTGTGTTTCTGCTTCAGTCAAACAAGACGCTTCAAAGAGCTGCCTGAGATGCACTCAACACCTCTGGGCCCCTGATAAATGTTGAAAAAAAAAATGTGTCTGACAGCACCAGGAACCCAGAAAGTAGAGCGGCTGAACCTAGATGCTTATTCATGTATTACCTACTGCACTTGTGATAGATGGAAAAAGAGACACTGTTTGTTAAGGTAAATGAAAGTCAACAAAAGCCACAGTGAATGCATACAAAAGCGAACCAACATCTTGGAAGCAGAGCTCTTTGTCTGAAGCTATACAGACAAAAGCTGACAGGTGACTCACAACGATGACATTGAATTGTAGGAGAACTTGTCTGCCCAGAAACAGGTGGCAACGTCACTAAATGGCAGTAACAAAGCGCATGCTTGGGAGGGTTACAAGAAACCTAAAGTTACTCACTGCCTCTGTCACACATTTTAAAACCGTGGTAATAGAGCGGCAACAACAAAAAAAACATAACCGCCAGCTGAAGGCTAAATGGTTACAGTCTGCAAGATACATCTTGTGGTGGAAAAACAGTCAACTCGGAGTCTAGAGACAGCAAATACCTTTATTACCTAGGTTATTCAGTGCACAGAATAAGCCGAGACAAGAGGAGTCCCCCCTCGACACCCTCAAATCTGACTAACTGTTTCTAAGGCAAGCTTATATCTCTTTCTCTAACAAGCACACCCTTGTTTGCCACTTCTTGTTTCCTTATCTTGTTTCCCAGACTAGAACAAAGCTGGTTTCACTCATTTTCAGGTGGCCATGTACACCCCCTTCTTTTCTGCCTGCACCACCTGGGTATGCTTGAAAGACACTAGTTACACACAAGGTCACATTTTTCCCAACACTATTTCTATTAATTACTGAAGTCTCACGTTCTAGTAATTTTCCATTACAATCTGTACCCAGTTACCTGTGCGTTTTGAGAACGTCATAGAAAGCCATGACATTGAGACCCCAACTAATTTTTACCAAACCAGAAAAGTTAGTCAATAACAATGGTAATACATACACAGCATCAACAAATTGCTCACTATTGTGAATTTCATGCCTGCACAGGTCTGCATGGACATGGCCACGGCCGGCATCCAGACTCCCCATCCCTGGACATTGGTTTTCACAGACTATGTCATGCTTGCCAAGGTAAAACTCCGAGACGTCGAGGGCCTTAGTCAGCAATGAAAGGAATGGATGAGAGAAGATGGACAGCGACTCAATATCAATAGGATGGAGTTTACAGTGTGGACAACAGACCAATTGCACCATCCAAATTGATGGACAAGACCTTAAATTCAAATCCTTAAGATTTCTCGGTTTGCTTGTCAGCTCCAACAATGACTCACTTCCTGACGCTGGGCACACAATGCGGCATGGCTTTAGCGGAGGCAGGTAACTGGAGTCGTCTGCGACCGAAAAATGCCCACCTATCTAAAATTCAGAGTTACAAAAAAAAAAAAAAAAAAAGTCAGGACAACTGGCCATATATCTGGAACGGAGTGCTAGCCAGCAACAACAAAGCATAAATCTGTCCTGCACACAAAGGAAATGAGGATGCTTTGATAGCCACTGAGCTTGACCCGAATGGATCACATCACGAATAGCAATGTCCGCAAAAGCATGGGGGTGGCCAAAATAGTGGGGAAGATGTGCAAAGCCCGCCGACAGTTATACAGCCACGTGATGCACAGTGTAGAAAAGGCCCTCAGTCTTCTAGAACCTTCTAGAATGTAGTTAGGATGTTGGGTTCTGTTGCCCTCGTTAAGTACCATAAACCTTAAACCATCACTGAGGTGATGAGATCCTAAGAGTATATATGTAGTTCAAGTTCAGGAGAGTCAGAGGAGAGAGTGGAGTAGTGTTAGGAGTAGCGCGAGAGCGATAGTTAGTGTTAGAGGTACAGTAAGAGTTGGAGTTAGTCTAGGTCGGAAAGCCTTACTTCGTGTTCAGTGTTCACGTGGACATGTCACTTGCTTGAACCTTCATAAAGATCAACCAGGATCCTAACAGTGGTGTTCTGAAGTACGGACGGCTGAAATCTACGAGCAGTGCCGGGATAGTATTCCCGACAGTGATCTACACTGTACTTAGTCCTTTGAGCTATCAGCGGTTCCCACAGAACGGGAATAAAGAGCGGTCTCCGCTACATTTGGTCCTTCGAGCCAGATCTACGAGCAGTCTCCGCTACACACAGCAACAACATCTTCAGTATGCAAGATGGCCCTAAGACTCAGCCCTCCTGGGAAACAACCATGCAACCATCCAAATAAGCACGGGATGGACAGCCTTTAGCTTTTAAGCGACATGTGAGCAGTAAATGGCAGCCCTAAAGACGCCTTTGATCGAACCACATCAAGATTGCTAATCTGATCCTGCACTGAAACGGGACAAATGCTAGGAAGCAGATTGGATGAATTATTCTTACATCACCAATTGCAGAAAGTTTCTGTGCCACTCAGCATGGTAGAGTCTCACAGGGCATCTCTTAATGTTACACACAACTATGCTATTTTAGCTTGTTGGTGAGGGAGTCAAGGATCGGCTGCGGACTGATTTTTTCTTTAGATGAGCTTAGATATGAATTAAGGTACATTCAATGAAGTGGAAAAGTGGCGGAATTATGATTCGTTTAATTAAATGGAACTGTGCTGTCACTTATTGCTGCTCACGTTAATTGACTAGGTAGGCTCCTAGCAAGAGATTAACTTTCAATACAACTAGTCAGCAAACTAAACAAAGATCTTAATTCTCCATAAATCTGGGAATGACTATGCAAGGCTGCCAGAAAATAATAATGGAAACTAAGGATATAAATCATCGGCACTGCATAATTACAGGGAGGGGAATCCCCCATTTCCTAAATCAATGCCCACAAAAAATACAGAATTGTACAGTTTAAAAATAGAATGAAGAAAACATAAGCCTAAGTATCATGAGGTTTACTTCAATCTGACCTAAAATTAAAAATGGAAATCCTAAATTAGAGAGCATACTGTAATTTTGGTCTGAGACAAATGAGTGTCATTAGAGCAATATTTCCAGATGGAAATTTACAATTTTTTTTTTTTAGCTCCAAGGAGCACTAATAAAAAGGTAGACAAGAGTCAGGCAGTCTAAATATTTTCCTTTATCATGGGTAACTAGATATCCAAGACATGCTGATAGAATAAGTGAATAGTTCCATAAAGACAATGAATTCTCTTGTCCATTATACCACAGGAGATTACGTCTTACCATTAAAATGTCCAGCCTTCACAGTCTAGTTGTGGAGAGTTTTGATAACACCCAGATGACAGAAATGACAGCCTAACACACACCACATTGAGGTAGTTTCTCTGTAAAATGTATGACAAGATGGTGTCACATCTCAAAACTCCAAGGCAGTATTAGTATTCTCTTGAAAGCCAAAAAAGGAAAAGAAATCAAGTAATGCCTGGTACAGAAAAATGTCCTTACTTTTAGACCCGATAAAACATCTAATACCAACTTATCTTACAAAAGCATTACATTGCATTTTATGGTAGCAACCACTTGACCCAAAGTTACCATCAAGGTAATAGTTATTACAATTTATTCTATATGCATCAGTCACTGATTTCTGTATTCAACTTAAAAACACTATCCACACAAAGTATACTGCAGTCATAATTCATAGGACAAGAAACTTTGTTGACCGCTGATGGTAAAGAATTAAATGAATATTCAAATCGTGTAAATTTTACATACTAACTAGAAAGCTCCCAAGTGCAAGCGTGTACACAACTACAGCAAAGTCATTGTGAACAGCTGCTTACAAAGATGTTTTGACAAAAATCATCTTCTCACTTCACTCCCAAGCACAGTTACCGAAAACAGCTGTGCTTAGGAATAAGAGAGACATGCCATTTAATGCCATTATGAACAATAATCAAACAATAAAAACAACAAGCAAGAAGGTAAGGGAGTTATTCTCTGAAATATCCAGAGACCCATCTGAAATTACTGCACAGGCTACATTTTACAAAAAACGTACAATTTTGCTTATTGGAAGTAAACCCAAAGTCACAGACCACAACAGAAAATCTGCACCACCCATCCTGTCAAATTTTAAGTTCTGCAAAATTGTGGCTTCTGAAGAGACATCTGTGGGGCATTTTTGAGTGAAAACCAAAAATAAGGTGAAGGGGCACATCAGAGAGAAGAGAAAGAATTATATGTCATTGAATACCATGCACCAGGTTTACAAAAAGCTTTACTGATATGTTTAAAGGGAAAAAAAAGTTGAGAAATGGACCATCTTTCCCAAAATTTGAAAAGGCCGACCAGACTAAGCGGAACCAAAAGTAACTTGACACAGTGATAAAGAGACAACTTCATGGTTTTATCACTGTGGTTACATTTTTCACAGTTTTGTAACAGCGGTGTATTTCAAACAAATTCAAAAAAAAGATCTAGTAAAATATTAATCATTATAGCTACATCTTGCTTTGCTGTATTATCAGCATGGTAAAAAAAAAAAAAAAAAATGACCATCTTCTGAATGCCAGTAGAATTTTGTTCCTAACATGATGCATGAAAATGGTTCAGAAACAAATTCTTGCTCCAAATTCATAAAAATTTGACATTTCCCACAAAAATAGGAAAACCCATCTAAAAGATGTAGGATATAATCGAGGCCATACACATGGGCTGTATATGTGCTAGAAATCCCTGCTTTATAACTCCACCCTCAGAAGGATAATGTCGTTGTACTCGTTACAATGACAATAAAGATATTCTGATTCTGACCCTCAGAAGGATAATTTACCATTCTACAAATTCTAGACTGGACATCCATTATCTCCAAAATCGATGGCAATGGTCATGACCTGCATGTACAATTTGTTACACCTGAAAAATAAAAACACTTGATATAACTAAAAAGCATGGCAAAAGGTACTGCTATCACCTACTGCAAATGGTCTGCCTACATTATTTTCCAGTTTTTAGGCCTAACAGTCAGACATGTCTAACAGTCTTACGGCCTAAGAGATTTGGGCTTGGGGTTTGAGACAAAGTGAAGAAACACCCGAAATTAGCCCACCAGTAAAACAGAAAACCCCAGACATCCCCCTTTCCTATCTAAAAAAAGATATCTACTCGATTACTTTAAAGATCAGAGGCTAGGCCGATGGAATTGCGAATTGCACGTGTAAACGTCCTAAAGGTTCTGTAACATGGGCTTTCCACACTTTCCTCCCAGGGTAGGCAAACTGATTGAAACTGTATTCACATACAGGCACAATTACAAATCACACAACACTAACAGTGTTAGTAATCACACTTTAAAGTATGAAAGAATATTGTCAGTTTATCAAAAACGGCGGGGGGGGGGGGGGGTAGAATAGCACACTGTAAATGCTTTTGAAAAACAAGCATCCATCACTGAGACAGTTAAAAACCAGCACAAGGCAGCTATACTGAGCAATCCCAACCCTTTTCCCAGCAGATCAAGACTGCACACTCCCATGCTTGAGGGCTTTGCCAAAGTGACAATAGCCCAAATGTTAGAATGCTGGTCCACCAGTGTTCTTTTGCTACGCTAATCTAATCCTAACACCAGACTTTCTTTTAAATTTCGACCAAAGAAATGAAAGGACCACCTGCAGCCAAGAGAGAAAAACGTTAAAAACAAGGCAGTCCAACTCTATAGAGAAACTGACAACATAAATTTCTTTTATGTCTTTAGAAGTTAAATAGCCAGTTCTTATTTTGCAACAGCATCAATTGATAAGGTTTATTAAAATATCAGAAGCCTTCTGCTCAATTAAATGTTCCTCGAAAATGCACTCTAATATAAGCCAATTTTAATACTATAAAACATTACTAATATCTATAGCAATAGATCCTACAAATCCACTACGATGATATTTTGACAGTAAAACAAATTAGTAATAACTATAAGGAAACTACTATTTAGGAAATGTAGCACAATATTGTAGCCGGAAAGCTTTCGGCTAACCGGACAGCTTACGGATGGAAGTATGGTAAAACATATGGGCTTTAATAAAACGATCCAAACTGCGTTTGGTGAATGCCTCGACTGTACCCTGGAAGTACAAACACATTATTTACAGATCAAAGACTCTTCCCCTTCTACCAAACAGCCGTACCGACTTGACAGTTAATACTCCTATACAGCGACGCACAAAAATACTAAGGAGTAGCTTGTAACCTCAAAAGAGCCGTAAATGCACATAATTCAAAAGAAAGGACAAAAGCAGATGAGATTAATAACATACAGTACAGCGTGTTCATAACAAAGGTTTATTTAAAAAAAAAAAAACAGCATCGTGTGTGGACAGATGATCAGTGAACGGGCAGGTTGAAATATACCTTATTTATTAGTGCAAATTACCCATAACGTATAAACAAACATGCTGGTTGGAGTGATCACCCCCCGAACAGAAGGAAAAGCCACAAAACATTTTGCACAAGAAAGAACTACACGCAAAAAAAAAAGATAGCAAACGTGACTTGGTTTAATTTCAATCGCCAGTTAGAGCGGAGCATTGCCAGTGGACGTGGTGCGTTTTCCTCTATTGACAAGCCCGAACAAGCACATTTTGAAGCTTTAACTACACCACGTAGCCTACTTTTTCCCTTTTACACCTCCAAAAACAACGAAACAGCGCTGCTCGTCTTTCTCAGGATGGCTTTGACTGTAAGTTTGACGGCGTCGGATTCCGTTCTTTGATGCGACTGAACAGGCATGCCGTCAGGCTATGACCGACGAAAAGAAGTGGAAGACGCTTCAAGAAAAAGCCATAAATTAAACTAGAACGGCAGTGATTAAAGCTACGGATGTCGGACAGCATTTTGGGGGAAAACGGTGAGACGTCGGTGGGCAAGCAACGTCGGATTTTAAACAATGCGACATATGGCTAGTCTTAGCTAGCAACCAAAATTATCTGGCATATGAGTGGAGGAAAAAACAAGTTGATAACTGGATAACTAAAGCTTACCTGAGTGATACAGCATGGAACAGACATCTTCAAAGTGGTGAATGAAAATCCGGGACGTAACTTCGTAATTGTTCCCCGGCGCAGTACAAAAGGTTTACGCCCCTCACCTCGCAGGCGTTTCGTGTGTCTACGTGAATGAGCACTGCCTCCTCCTCTTTTGTACGAGGTAATGGCGCCGCAGACAGCTGTCTCGGAGAAATAAATAAAAAAAAAGACAATAACAATGGACAGGATAGCAGCCAAAGCAGCTCCACGGCACTGCGGCCACTGGCCCAGCACACTGCTTGAACACCAAGGAATAAGGATGTCTTCTACGAAGCCACGAAACGTGAACGGAATCCAGCCTAAAAAGCAGCCACTTTATTTCTTATTGTCTCTATGCAATGAAAATTATTTATCAGTTTTTCTGATCACTTCCGCTGTCATCATATTTTCATTTGTAGTTGCTTTCCATTTGAACGGCTTCTGTTTAGCTGATACAAAATGAAACAGTAAATAGGCCTCCTCTCTCGATTTGAAGTATAAGATGTGCAGCAAGGAAATGATGTTACCGAAATTAGTGTCCATTCAATGCATTTCCGTTCTAGATTCATAGAGTCTATAAGAAAAAAGTCTATACAGTTTTTTATACAAATTCATACAACTGAAGTAGTTTGCATATACAGTATAGATATTGTGACAAGCAGGAGGCAGAGACATCTTGCCGTTCACACAAGGCACTTTAATTGGACGCAACCAGCAAATCAGTGCAACCACAGATTCACGATAATGCCCACTCTACAAACAACACAGACAGGACAATGTGGGGGTTAGCCTTGCTAGTCCCCACACACGTTAACACGGTTGGACAACACAAAACACTACCCACCATCACACAGTCTGTGTCGCTACAATATACAGATATCTAGATATACAAAGCCAACATTTTGTAGAATGCTTAGTGTTTCTTAAACTTTGTGTCTTAACCCAAATGTGTTTGTCATGGATCGTCACATGATCAGGTATGGCTCTGTTGTCTATCTGGTAATATTTTTCTTGAGTAAGATTATTATTTGGGTTGAAAAGTTTAAAATTCCCTGGCCTGGAATATGTACATCTCTGAGATCCTAAAGGTTTCTCAAGAAAGTGGAAATTCCCCAAAAAACTACATGAAACTGGAGAACATATTAAGGCAAATCCCTTAACCTCTATCTGAGAAAACATCTTTGTAGTGAATTGTCTAAATGACAATTTTGCTTCTATAAGTATTTATGAAATGCATTGAGGCAACAACACTGGGAAGGGTGTTTCATAAAAATTCATAAATTTATGGACAGATGGATATATATGTAGATGGACAGATGATAGAGCAACCCATGCAGACACATGTGGAGGAGGCTTGGGTGCTTGTTTCTCTAATAACATTAACAATTCAAGGTGCTTTTACCTCCTGGCGCCATGAAAAAGTTTCTCCTCTATTTTTGCATATTTGTCAGAAAAAATGGTTTCAGATCTTCATACAAAATGTAGTGTAAGACAATGAGAACATTAAGAAACACAAAACAGTTTTAATGAAAGAAAAAGGGTTACCTATTTCACAAATGTGAAAAAGTAATTGCACTAAACTGAATAACTGGTTCTACCATCAGTAGCAATAATGCAACCAAAAACTTCCAAGAACCAGAGATCAGTTTTCCATCATCACTGTGGTGGAATTTTGGCACACTCTTCCTTGCAGAATTGCTTTAATTCATCCACATTGGAGAGTTTTTGAGCATGGACTGCCTGTTTAAATTCCTGCTACACCATCAGCAAGGTTCATGTCCCTTTTTTTGGCTTTGCACCTCACCCACAAATACCATTCTTGCCCAGTAGTGGAATCATGAACGCTGATCTTATTTGAGGCAAATAAGGCCAGAAGTTCCCAAGATGTTAGTCTAGGTTCTGAGCTGTTGTTGAGTTGTTGGAGGAATTTTGGTTGGCTGGTCAAAATCTGGGAAGACTCACCCCTGTTCCAGGTTTTGTACATTTGGAGATAATGCCTTTTATACTTTTGTTTACAGGAGTCTCAAAGCCTTAGAAATGACCTTGTAACCCTTTCCAAACTCAAATACTTCAATAATTTTCTTTTTCATTTCTTCCTGAACTTCATTTGCTTATGACATAGTGCGCTGCATGTTGAGACCTTTTGGCCTGCTTCATATTGCTGAAAAAGTTTGTTATGGAAAAAATGATACAAACCGGCAAAGTCTAAGTTCCTTTTTTCCTTAATATTGGCCAATACTACACAGTCACCATCAGACAACCAAGCTGAAATGCACACCCATGGTAGGGAATCCTGGAACATTGGCATTAGCTTCAGTGCAACTTGCTTGATATTGGGATATCTGTCTTTGGGCGCAATTTTCCAAAACTCTGGTTCCTTCTTTCAAGATGACACTTGCTAAGTTCAGTGCTTTTGGGAAACTCCTGTGTCATGTTAGCATGGAGTGAGGTGAAATGACGCTCCAGATTTGAAGCTTTAAAATGTGAAAGTGAAGTCTGGCATACCAAACAGAAGGGTTTCCCATTTCATTCCACAAAAAAATACAATTCCTTCCATTCAAGTAAGAATATCCTGTTCTTCTCTTTATATTTGCGCTTAGCTTTACATTTTCCTGATGTTGCCATCTCCATTGTACATTAAGACTGGGATAACCGTTTTATATAAACAAAGCACAAAGCCTTGTTATCAAACAATTTCAACCAATATCTCAGCTACCTGCCATGGTGATTCAGTCAAGCTAGCCTAGATAACAAACTTCTGCATATGCAGGAGTATGCACGTGACTTTTCTATCAGTCTCATGACGACAAAATTATTTTTCATTTCAAATATTGGCAACTTTATTGGCAATATTGTCAAATATTCAAATGCATTTGTACTTATCGTTCCTGCTCTGCTCACATGCTCTGTGGAGCCGCACAGGAGCCGGCAAAGAGCCACATGGTTCGCCACCCGTGAAATAGATGTAACTTCGGGGATTAATAAAATACCTATCGATCTATCCATCTAACTTGTACTTATGATCAATTATTTGCACTGATCATCATGGAATCTGAGGTTACTTAGAAATGGCTCCAAGAGACATTCCTGACTTGTGTAAGTCACACCAAGTTAAAGGAGATTTAGGAACTTTCAGCACCACTACATTAGTAATCTAAGTAGGTGTGTGTATATTTTTGACCTTGTGTTGGTTTCCTAAAACCCACAATAAATGATAGCTTGTGCATCTAGTTTGTGTTATTTTGTAAATAAGATGTATGTTGTACAATCATTCTACCACAGAAACTGAACAGGTATAAACTTCATTGAAAGCCGAATACTGATATGACATACATGTCCATGATAGGTACAGTACATATATAATCTTTTGACTACAACTGTACATGTCTCTATAGTTGTCAGATGGTTTAATATTTTAATTATCCTTTATTACTCAGGGTTTTGTAATTAACTGTGTTAACAACTGTGGTATTACCGATACCATTCTAATGGTACAGGCCAGTTCTTCTGTTTGGCAGGTATTTGGGTTATTTAAGATGGCCTCCCCAAACTAAGGGGGAGGAGAGAACACAGAGGTGAGATGGGTGTTCTTTGTGGGACCCCGGTGATAATCACTGCTATAAGTTAACCCTTGTAAGCCACATACTCCTGGTTATATTCACACTGGTTAAGTGTGCCATTTGCTTTGTCAGTGTCTTTGGTGGATCACTGGTGGTGTTTGGAGATTTTTTTGTAAATATAAGAAAACCTTTTTGCCTGGGAAACTACCATGTCCTGTATATTGTTAACTTCCAAGCCCTGAACTCTTCCCTGAGGTCAAGCCTTTCTTTGCTGTTCCTTGGCTCAAGAAAGATAACATTTCATCAGTCAACCCACTCCCATCACAACCTTGTTCTATGGCTCATTTTCTTTTAATGCTGATGGTGAGGTTCTCCTTCTCCTATCGGACTCTAGCAGAGGAGTTGGGCTCGGGAAGTTGGAGACCTGTGGATGGACCTGGTCTACTGCTGAAGTACCTCTTCTTTAATGCCTGCAAGGAGCATTGTCACAAAGGGCTTTACACAGTCCCAAGCCCAAGGTCCCTAGAGAGCAAGTCAAAGTCAACAGTAGCAAGGAAAAACTCCCTCAGGAGGAAGTAACCTTGGGAGGAACCAGATTCAAGAGGAAAGTCCATCCTCCTCTGGCCAGAACCAGGCAGGACAAGTTCATTAATGCAATATGAATAACATTGAGGTGGAACAGACAGATGGACAACAGCGTATTGGAGGAAGTGTTCAGGTGATCAGGTTGAAAAGGAATTTTGTTAGCTCAGATAAACGCAACCCAATCAGGGTGGGCAGGTGATGGGGAGAGAGGGCACGGTAGGCCAGCAGACAAGTTGGAGATCTAAATTTAATTTTAGCCAGCACTTTTAAATTTGCAGTGATGTCAGTCGCTCTGGTGCCCAGATTACAATTGACTATGGTTGTTGGAGTCACTATGTTCACGTTTCATAAAATTGAGTCACCAATTACCAGATCGTTTTTAACGGGAATCATGAATGGGCGAATGGTGCCGATGCAAATAACTTACTAAACTCATCACTTAGTCTTGGTTATGTGACAAAATCAATAAGAGAAGCTGTTGTCAAATCTGTCCTTAAAAAAGTCAGACTTGATCCCAGTGTCTTAGCAAATAATAAGCCTATCTCCAACCTTCCCGTTTTCTCAAAAATCTTGTTGAAAATAGTAGCAAAGGAATTATACCCCTTCCTACAGAGAAATAACACTAATGATTTCAGTCTGGCTGTAGACAACACCTCAGTACCAAAACTGCATTAGTGAATGTAACAAATGACCTGCTCATAGCCTCTGATCTTGGTTGTTTTTCCTTGCTAGTGCTTTTAGATCTTGCTGTTTCCAAAGTCAGTGTTGGTCGCCATATTACTCCTTCAACTGCAGCTGATATCGTTAACAGACTTCCCCAGATGTTCTCCCAGATTGTTAAACCTACAA
>JAACJT020001182.1:0-16081 GCA_009936485.2 Gymnarchus niloticus | reverse complement strand
TGGCAAGGATACTGGAGTGGGTTGCCATTTCCTTCTCCAGGGATCACTTTGGTCTGAGTTCTCCACTACGACCTGTCCGTCTTGGGTGGCCCTACATAGCTTAGCTCATAGTTTCACTGAACTACTAAGCCTCTTCGCCACGACAAGGCAGTGATCCATTGAAGGGGAAAATTCTAAGTAATATACTGTAAATGAAAACATGTTTCATTATTTCTGTGCTGTCAGAATTACTCCTGTAGTGTTGGGTACCATAAAGCTAAATAATTATTTGCAGCTCAGATGTGACAAATCTGTGAAAAGTGGCATATTTTTGTAGCAAAAAGTAAACAAAAAATACAGACCCTCTTGTTGATAATGGTGTTCACTCTATTTCCAAAGAATTAGCTGTACTGATCAGCTTTGTTTTCCTCTAGGCGTTCAGTTTATAAATCAACATTATTTAATCAAATTTATTCATGCATTTATATCATTCATGCTAGAAATATTGCAACTTTCTCTTACAATTTGCTACTTTTAGAAGTTTACTCTTTTAGTGATTGATTGTAAGGCTTGTATGAAATACATGGGGAAGGAAATCCTCTTTTTGCCAAGCTGCTTTTTTGGTATCAGTGACTTTTTCTTCAGAGGTAGGATGCTAACCAGCTGTCGCAGGGAGCTCTTGTATACAACGTCAGGTACTGGTACAATCCCGGCAGTCTGTGTTGAAATTCAATTGTTGTCTGATAAATTATCCTAAACCTAGGCTAATTTCTGACACAAATTTGTACTTAGAAAAATGTGCAAATTCAGGTGGGAGATCAGGTCTGAGAACAAGATTAGGGAAGCCTGCTGAAAGCTCAGATGCACGAATGGTTTATAAGCTGGCTATGCTGTCTGCTGCTGCTGTGTACTGCATTGAGGATTAAAATACATGGTATACTTATAAGGTGTAATGCAGCTGAAGAGTGACAGACCCTCTGAAGATGCTTAGCTCTCTCATTTCCATACTGATCAGGGGCTCAGGCTTCAGCAGAGTGTGATCAGAACTGCCACTGAGTGTTGATGGGTAATTAGCACTGCAGTCAGCTCCTCCGTTACACAGCAAGAACAGCCTGATTGTGGACTCCTCACACTTTCCTCCCTCCATTTTGCCTGAATATGTTGCTACATCTTGCAGTGTGTGGTGTTTGGTGTTTGAACCACATTTGCTCTTGTATCCTCTACGTCCTCGCTTTTTTTTCACGGGCCAAAAACATGAGGTCAGGCAAATCGGTGCAGTTAACTTGCCCGTAGTCAAGGCATGCTTGCCTTGTGATACACTGGCATCCTGTCCAGTGTGTCTCTGGCCGTTTGCCCTATGTGTACTGGGATGGGCTCACCGTGACTCTGTACTGGATAAGTAGCATGAATTATGAATGGATGGACGTTACATAATCAGCACAAACAAACACTCCAGCCGCTCTATTTGTGGAAGACACACATAAATAGAAAGGAACAGCAGAGAACAGCAAAACAATCAGTTAACAAAGCAGATGAGTGCTCCCCAGTCCATCTCTAATTCCATTGTCACATCTCAGCAGTGTTGCACCAAACCTTTCATTCCTTTTAGCATACTTTTCCAGTCTGTGTCTCACTTTACAAAACCAATTTCCAGCCTCATTTATCACCTCTCAGAATATTTTTCTTCATTTCTCAGTACTATTTTGCAGCTCGTTTCTCACTTGAGAAAACCATTCTTATGCACCCTTTATATTCTTCAGAATCCTTCATTTATTGTCTTACCACTTAGCATTCTGTATTCTTTTCTCACTGAGGGATCATTGAGCTCCGTCCTTCATTTTCCACATGCCACATTCTGTTACATCTTTGGAGGCCACGTGATCTTGTTGTTTCTCATTCAGCAGAGTTTTGCTGCTGTAGATGTGATGCGTGCATGTGCATGTTTACTTGATCTCTTCATTCCACAGGATGCTCCAGTTTCTTCTCAAATACGATGCAATTTAGGCAGGAATGAGGTCTCTAATTTGTCTGTAGTGTATGTTTGTGTCTGTGAGACTGTGCTCTTTGACAGACTGGCATCCTCCAGAGGGTTGTCCAATACCCGAATTAGCCATGTTACCCATTAATTAAGAAACTATGGAAAATTGATCTACAGAATATGAAATAAAAAAGGCCTTGACAGAGTTTTCAAACTTGTAACTTGGTCTGTAATTTGTTTGTGTTTTTTTTTTAATCTGTTTGCTGATTTTTCAGCATTTCAATTAACCATTTGCAGTGACATTTGTAGAAAATAGCTCATACTACAAATTGAATGCATCCATCAAATAACACTGATACAGTATCTGCTAGTACTTGTTTTTTTTTTACAGTGAACCATTTCTTGAGAGTGTAAAAATCTGCATGGACAAAGGAAAGCCGCCTCTGAGAAACGTCTCCATTGTCCATTGTATTAATGTAGAGTTTAGCATAGTGTATTAAGGGACCACAGGGGGCCACCAAGCATTAATATTACCGCATTTACAATGCTGTCAGGTGAGCCTGCAGCGGGGCCTGCTGATTGTCTGGGTGGGCCATGAAATGGTAAAGGTTGGGATCCACATTGCATTTGACCATTTTCCTGTATTTTTCTGGTGTTTAGCAGCTACCCTATAACGTATCTCTCTATTCCTGTTGGTGAGCTTCAACTTAAAACTGCAGTTCCACTTTGCATTTTGTCTGTGGTTGGCCTATGCTGTCATGATACCTGAGACTTTTCCTCTTGACATTTTAAATATTTTTGCAGTTTTTGTAAGCAATATACCAGCAATTCAGGTACCTATTCTTTCAGTTAACTCTGTTCTCACAATGCTTTATGATGCTTCGAAAATTCCCTTGTGAAAGTGCTGATTGGCAGACCACTTTTACAGCCAGCACATATTGCTAATTGGCTTTCAACCTAATACAACTCCTGATTGAAGTTAGGTTTGCAATTATGATTTAGTTACTTTAAAAGCATTTTCATGGGGTGTTTTCATGAATTTTGTTCATCCCTGTAGATTTTGGTATATTAATAAATTGGATTTATTTACAGATACACAATTTAAATAATTTTTAGATAATAGGAGAAATGGGAACATAATCAAATGGTTGAACCCCAGGAAATTGAAATTCAATAAAAATAAACACTAATTCAATCTGTAAATTGAAAGGTAAATTGCAGGTTCTCTATATATGGAACTTAGACAAAATAAACACAGCTCTTGATTTGAGCCATGCCTGCAAAAGAAGCAAAGATGATGCATAGATAAATTTGGGTGCATAGATTTTATGTTCAAGCATGATGAGGCTGTGCCATGCAATTATAAGGCCTCAACTAAAAGACAGTATTAACAGAGGCCACATCAAAAGCTGTAGATATTGCTGCATTACAGTAGATTTTGTAATGTTTGCCCCAGCACTCTGGCTCTCTGGGTCCCTGGAGTACTGACTGGGATTTCCTGTTTCCCCATTAAGTTTCCTTGATTCTGTCAATTGCTCTTGCCCTGATTGCCACCTGTGTTTTGTGCTATTTTAGTCAGAGTATCCCGTCTTGGCTTTGCCGTGTGTTTGTTAGCATCACTGCTAGTCTTGTTGCAGCTCCTTGATTGTTCTTGTGTGCTGCTAGTTCTGTCTGTTATTCCCCCTAGTCTTGCGTGCCTGTGAACTAGTTCCGCTTTGTGTTCAGGGCAGATGCAGTGCCCAGTGGAAGGTCTTTTGTTATTCAAACCCTGTTTACACTCACACCTGCATACTTACCTTTTCTCTTGGCACTGCAACCTAAGAGACAATCAAATGGCAATTGAGCATTAAAAGAATGCTGCTGCTTTATGTGTAATATATCTGTTACTCTGACCATCGACAGATGTTTAGCTGCAGTACAATGGAACCTGGAATATCTTCTTTCGGTTGAAAAATTAGGGAGGAAAATATTTTATATGGATCGAATGCATGTATTAAATAACATAGTGACTTTAGAACCTGTACAAGCCATTTCTGGAATGTGTAAAAATACAGAAAGGAAAGCTGCCACTGAGAAATGTCTCCTTTGTACGTTATTTTTGTCATGTAAGGAGTCAGGATTGGATCCAATCACAGAGACAGAAAACTCAGGAGACTCTGGGATGTGGGGAAACCAAGTTTACTTGGGAAGAAGACCAGGGACAAAGGGAAAACAGGCAATGACCGAACAGAGAGAGATAGGGCACCTGAGATAAATAAGGCAGTAATTATGGAAATCAACAACAGGTGAGGAGGAAGAACAGCTGATGAAGGAGCGCCCTCTAGTGGTGATCGGGCACGGCATGACAGAACTCCCTCCTCTATGACCGGCTACCAGATGGGCGTGGCTTGTTGGGGTGGTCCCGGTGAAAATCGTCAATAAGAGTCCTGTCCAGGATGTAACGAGGTGGGATCCAGGAGTGATCCTTCACACTGCAGCCTTCCCAGTCCACCAAGTACTGGAACCCACGTCCACAGCGCCGGCAGTCGACCATGTGGTTAACCATGTACGCAGGAGCCCAATTGATAATGCAAGGTGAAGGTGGTGTGGAGTCAGGAGGGTTCAGGGTGATGCACCCTGAACAACCGGGCAGATGGGGGACATGGAATGTTGGGTGAACCTGGAGCATGGGAGGAAGGGCAAGGCAGTAGGTCACCAGGTTAATATGTTGGACCAGCCGGAAAGGCTTGAGGTATCGGGGAGCCAATTTATAGGACTCTCCCCAGGAAAGCAGATGACAGGTAGACAGCCAGACTTGGTTCTTGGGGTGGAATAGCCGGGCTGGTCGTGCTTGACGGTTGGCCTGCTGGACGTAGCATAGGTTGGTGTGCTGGATGGCCTCTCGGGTGTGGAGCCAGGCCTCACGGCAACAACGAATAGCGGCCTGAGCTGAAGACGTCTCGACCCCTGGCTCTTCTGTGGGGAATGGGGGGGGAGGGGTGAGTACCCGTAACTGCACTTGAAGGGAGACATACCTGAGGCAAAAGATCGGTGTGTATTATGGGCTAACTCGGCCCAGGGCAGGTAGCAGGCCCAGGTGCGGGGGTTTGCGTAAGCAAACCATCGGAGGAACTGAACCACCTGCTGGTTATCCCATTCCACCTGGGCATTAGACTGGGGAAGAAACCCCGAGGACAGGCTGACTGAGGTCCAGAGTGAGGTCCAGAGTAAGCTGCAGAAGGACCGTCAGAATTGAGACACAAACTGGGGCCCATGATCCAACACCAGATCTGACCTGTGAAGATGCACAACCTGATGAAGGAGGATCTCAGCCGTCTCAGGTGCATAGGGGAGTTTGGGAAGAGGCACGAAGTGCGCCGCCTTAGCAAAGTGATTTGCTATGGTCAAAATGATTGTGTTGCCCTGGGAGATGGGGAGTCCCGTAATGAAATCCAGGGCAAGGTGGGACTAGGGACAGCAAGGGAGCAACAGGGGGTTGAGTGAACCTGCTGGAGGCCAGTTTTCGGGGCGCGTTCGCACGCAGGTGGCACAAGCAGCCATGAAGCATCGGACATCAGATACCAGCTCAGGCCACCAGAAATGGTGTTAGAGGAGTTGGATGGTGTTGTGGACCCTCATGTAGCTCGCGAGCACTGAGGTGTGACCCCGCAGGAGGACCTCCAGCCAGAGGGCTTGAGGAACGAAGAGACGACCCTGAGGAGTCGAGGCAGGGCCAGGCTCATTCTGCAGTGCCTGCAAAACACAGGTGTCCATGTCCTAACGTAATAGAGCCACTATCCTGGTAGAGGAGAACACGAGTGGAGGAGTGAGTGCCTGGATGTCCAGTTCAAACTGTCGAGACAGAGCATCAGCTTTGGTGTTCTTAGAGCCTGGGTGGTAGGTCAGGGTAAAGTTGAAATCCCCAAAGAACATGGCGTCCCTCGTGAGGGTTGAGCTGCCGGAGGTGCTGGATGGCGAGTAGGTTGCGGTGGTCTGTCCAGTCCTGGAAGGGCTGGTCACCACCCTGGAGCCAGTGGTGCCATTCCTCCAGAGGCCAGCGTACAGCCAAGAGCTCCCAATCCCCCACACTGTAGTGCTGTTCTATAGGGAAGAAATAGGTACACAGGTGGAGCTACCCTTCGGGTCCCCGCTGGGACAGGACAGCACCCACCCCCACATCAGAGGCATTGACCTCTACCAGGAAGGGGCATTCCGGGTCGGGGTGACTCAGGACAGGGGCTGAGGTAAATGAAAGCTTGAGCCAGTCGAACATCACAGCCACCTTCTCACTCCACACTAAACCTCTGCTGGTTCACGCGAGTTGGGTCAGGGGCTGGCAACTGCACTGTAATTGCATATGAAGCACCTGTAGAAGTTTACAAAGCTAAGGAAGTGCTGAAGTTGCTTCACAAAGGCTGGTGGAGGCCAGTCCCGGACTGCCAAGACCTTGGCCGGGTTCATGGTGTTGCCTGTGGGGGTGACAACTTAGCTCAGAAAAGTGGTGGACAAGGTATGAAAGGAGCACTTCTCCAATTTTCAGAAAGGACCGTATTGGAGATGGTGCTGTAGTACTGAAGGGAGAAAATCAAAATGTCATCCAGGTAAACGGAAATGAACTGATATATGTAATCACGGAGTATGTCATTGATGTAATTCTGGAACACTGCTGGACTGTTTGAAAGCCCGAAAGGCATAACAAGATACTTGTAATGATCCCTGAGAGTGATGAATGCAGTTTTCCATTCATCCCCTGACATATGCGAATGATATTGTAAGCGCTTTGTAGATCAAGCTTGGTAAAAACGGCGCTTCCCTGTAAAACCATGATAGCAGTATTCATAAGGGTTAGGGGGTACCTGTTCTTTATGGTAATCCAGTTAAGTCCCCTATAATCTATGCAGGGACGAAGTCCACCATCCTTCTTGATGAAAAAGAAGCCGGCGGCAGTGGGGGACATGAATGGGCAGATGTAACCATAATGTAGAGCTTAGGCATTGTACTTGTCCAGAGCGATCTGTTCAGGTTTGGGGAGGGAGTACAGGTGACCATGGAGAGGGCAGGTACCAGGAAGGAGATTGATCGTGCAATCGTATGGTCGGTGAAAAGGCAGCGAAGCGGCTTT
Source organism: Gymnarchus niloticus (assembly GCA_009936485.2). Lineage (NCBI taxonomy): Eukaryota > Metazoa > Chordata > Actinopteri > Osteoglossiformes > Gymnarchidae > Gymnarchus > Gymnarchus niloticus. The sequence goes on along the minus strand of JAACJT020001182.1, from coordinate 9,023 downwards.
CCGCCTGCTGAAGCAGTTGGCAAGATCGTGGTATTCCGAAGGGAGTGACGTCAGGTCGATCACTTCCATATTCCTCTACAGAATTTGCCAAGCAGCTCCGATGGGATGTAAACAACATGACTGGCAAACAGAACCGCATTCAAGTATTTGACCGGAAACCCAGAAAATGCGAGGATTGTGCTGTTGCAACCACAGGAAGCCTAGGATTAGAGGAGTGTGAGGAGTGTTGACAATATTCAGTTGTATGTCTTCAGAATGGGTTCTGAGTTTGAGTCATAGTGGATCAGTTTACTGTTCCACGTCACCTAATCCTAACGGACAGCCGTCCGGGGCCTGTACCTGGAGGGTTTGACATACCTTTTGTAGGGGAACATGATGACGGTGGGCCAATTCTGGGTCGAGGAAGTTGCCAGCAGCTCCAGAATCCAACAATGCTAGCATATCCAGCTGACCCCCTGGCCAGCTCGGGTGAGTACTCAGGGTGAGGCTGCTTGCAGTCCCAGGGAAAGGGGTGTCTCCTCCCATCACAGCTCCCCAGAGGATGGACGGAAGAGGGAGTTTCCCGGCCAGACCAGGCAGGACAGGCACCGGTGGCCTGTCTCACCACAATACAGGCACAGCCCTCCTCTTAGATGTCAGTTTCTCTCCTGGGCAGTGAGTGACGTGTGGCCCAGCTGCATCGGCTCCGGTGCTGGTAAGTCAGGAGGCACTTCTGGGACTCTGCAGCCAACATCGGGGCTACGGGAGGTCCTCTCTGTAAGTGGGGTCCACTGGCTGGGATCTGATGTCCGTCGTTCTCTAAGGCGGTGATCGATCTGGATCGGGAGAGTAATCAGCCCCTCCAGGTCATCTCCAACCTCTCGGGAGGCCCGCTCATCTTTGATCCCCTCATTCAGCCTGTGCTGGAAGAGGGTGATGAGTGCCTGCCTGTTCCACTCTGTCCCAGCTGCCACAGTGTGAATCTCCACTGAATAATTGGCTACGGACCACAATCCCTGGCAGAGGTGGAGTAGTCGCATGGCCGCTTCTCGCTCACTGATGGGGTGGTTGAACAACCGAAGGAACTCGGTCAGGAACACAGCCACATCTTGGCAGAGTTCCTCCTGTTCGGTCCAGACCATGGTCGCCCAAGCCAGGGCTCTGCCCAAGAGCAGGGAGATGATGTAAGCAATACAGGACTGCGAGGATGGAAAGGTGCTGGGCTGACCTTCAGAACAGAGTGAGCATTGGGTCAGAAACCCATTGCACCTGGATGGATCTCCATTGTATTGTTCTGGATTGGGTAGACGTATTCCAGAGGGGGTGGGGGTGGGAGTAAAGCTCACTGACCCAGCCAGCTGGTCGAGGGCTTGGTGAAGTGCTTGGATCTCCTGGGCCTGGGTCTGTGTGGTATACGTCTTGTAGGCAATGGTGGCCTGCATCTCTTCCATCACGGACTGGATGGTAGGAAGCTCCGCCAGATCTGCTGAGGGTTCGGTCATTCCTGAGGAGTCAGGATTGGATCCAATCACAGAGACAGAAAACTCAGGAGACTCTGGGATGTGGGGAAACCAAGTTTACTTGGGAAGACGACCAGGGACAAAGGGAAAACCAGGAACAGAGGGACAATGACTGAACGGGGAGAGATGGGGCACCGGGGATAAATAAGACAGTAATTAGGGAAATCAACAGCAGGTGATGAGGAAAAGCAGCCGACGAAGGAGCACCCTCTGGTGGCGCTCAGGCAGAGCACAACAATTTTCATGTACTGTTTACCTAAAATTCTCAAAACATTGCATTTAAATTTTTTATTTGCGGTTCAGTTTTCAATGTTAAATAAATAGCTTCACCTTGCAGTATTTCTCATTCCTTACATGTATTTCGAAGTTTCTGCTGCTCCAAAACTAAATATTATGGTAGGGACCATTGATTTCCAGCAACTTTGCATTTGTGATTTATTTTCCCTGAAGCATTTTCACTGTATGACATTAAGTGCTTTATACAATTGACCACTGATGTTTTTGTACATAACATAACATCCCTGTGAATCTGACCACTGATGGATGTTTAACTGCAGTACAATGAAGTCTGTAGCTCCTTCTTTTGGTTGAAAAATCAGTGAGGAAGGGCAAGGTGTGGTGGACTTATTGAAAGAAACCTGATAAGATATGATCTCGGAAACTATTCCTGGCAGACTGAACTACAAAATATGGTTGAAGACTGAAGATAGCAGTTTATGTTTCAAAGGGAACATGGGATGGTAGGAAAAGGGCTCAAACACACTAAGGAAATACAAAAGGAGAACTGCCTTTTCAGCAGCAAACAAAATGAAAAACACCCCACCTTAACATTGTCACTTCACAAATGTGTTGGCAAAGGCACTGCTCATTCGAAACGTAAGGCAAAGTGTAGTGGGTTGTGTTGATCCTGAGATCTTGGAAGGGCAACATTTTAAATGGTAAATGAATGAGACAGACTGACTTGTTGGTGGTGTAAATTCATTTTGTCATAGATCACTTAGAGCTGCACAGGAACGAGATAAATGCTGGAGTTAGAAAAAAAGAAAACATCTGTCAGCATGTAGTGACAAGGAAATGATGGGCTCAGTATTACACAATGTAAACGTTACCTGTGCAAGAAAATGCATTATATTGCATACTGTATGCACTGTAAATACTTTTCCTACTCCATTTGCAAAAATTAGTATGTAATTAATGAGATTCCAAGTCAGCAGGTAAGCATGACATCACACCCTTTGTGTAGTTTGGATTGTGTTGAAAAGTAAATGTAGACACACTTGTTGATTAAATAAGGAATAGCTGTTAGTAAACTTCAATGAAAGAACAATCAAGACACATGAACTGAAGTGAAAATGAAGATGTGATTCATAAAATAATTATATAGGGGACACTGCCGGGGTGACATGGTGGCTCATTGGGTAACGCTGTTGCCTCAAACTTTTGTGGGCGAGGATATGAATATCACCAATGCTACAGTATGTGTGTGTGGAGCTCTGGTTGACTCTCTGTCTTCTTCCAACAGTCCAATGACTTGCAGTTGAGCTAATCGGTGTCTCTGAATTACCCCTAGTGTATTGTATATGCCTGGTGGTGGACTAGGGTCCAGTCCAGGGTGTATGCCAACATTGTGCTTTATGCTGCCTGGAAGAAGCTCCAGAACCCCCTAATAATTGCTTAGAGAGCTGGATAGAATACACTGCTGGCTTAAAAATGCCACTTGGATCTCTAACAGTAACAAACTGTGAAACAAACAATAAAAAGTGGAGACATCAAAAAGAAAATTATGATGCGTAAAATACCTTGATTCCTGATCACAAAGTGCTTTTCTTCTTTTAATCACTGGAGCCATTGTAAGAGGAAATCCTGCATTTAAATTAACCGCGAAATGCACACCTTCTTGGATTGCTGTCATAAAAATCCTGAACTGTCTGTAGAGGCGTGGTAGACTATTCTTCAATTAAAGAAGCCTGCTGTTCCAGATGCAAGCTTTTCCATGCATTATTCATTTTTGCCTTGAGTTTAGCAAATGTTATAGGACAAGACCAAAGAGAATGTCTTCCCTTAATTTGCAGTACAACCCTTTTTTAAAAGCATTTTGACATGAATTGAGAACATCATATTTAATCTTCTACTCTTTGGTAAACATAAAAGCTTATTTTCAAGGCATTATGAAATTTGAAGGCATGAAGAATTTTTTTTACATGAGAATTCATTAGCAAGAATGATGTTATTTGAATGGAGGTACATGTGGAATAGGTGAATCTGTGTACAGTAAGAAATATCCTGCCTTCAGTGACTTCGACCAAGGCATGCTCTGAAACATACGTTCTAATGCAGTGGGTTATACAGAAAGCTGTAGTATCCCTGAATAGCATCAGCACTGTCCAAGAAACTGTAGTGTAGGAAAAAACCGTATTAGTAATTTCAGGTTCTGCAGGAGTATGTGCCAAATCTGTTAATACAGTCATACTGCATAATTATGGGTCAAATTAATCGCTGCATGTACTACTTACTTATGCCGCATAGGCCACCGACAAGCACCTTCCAGGCATTTTTGTCCTGCACCTTCCTTTCCAGTTGACTCCAAGTAAGACCCATCCTCATGGAGTCTGCCTCCAAGTCTCGGCACCACGTTTCTTAGCTATTCTCTCCTCCTGTTGCCATGGGGATTCTAGATCAAGGCCTGTCTGGTGATGTTGCGAGAAGGTTTCCTGAGTGTATCCAGTAAATCTCCATTTTTTCCTTTAACTCTGACATTTGAACCTGTGCTTCCCTGCTTGTTGACCACACTGCCCAGGTAAGGGAAGGCTTCCATCTCTTCCAATGATTCACTTCTCTCCTGGATAGACTCGGTGATGACCATGTTGGCCTTGATGAATTTTGCTTTTCTTTCTTTGATGTAAAAACCATTTGGGAAGAAGTTGCTGCCAAGTTATTAGTCTTATCTTGCATCTAATGGTCTGTGACAATAATGCCAAGTCATCAGCTAAATCAAGGTCATTGAGCTGCTTCCAAGGAGTCCACTGGATACCATTCCATGTCTGTGTTGTTGATGACTTCATAATAAAGTCGATCACGAGTGGGAATAGAAACAGTGAGAGTAGACAGCTTTGTTTTGCTCCAGTTCTCCCTTGGATGGCGTCAGTGAGTTTTCCACTATGGATGACTTTGCATGTCAAACCTTTATATGAGTTCCTAATGATGCTGATGGGTTTTCCAGGCACAGCATAGTGCCTTAGAAGCTTCCAAAGGGATCCTCTGTCCACACTGTCAAACGCCTTTTTATAGTCAATGAAGTTGCTGCAGAGTGACAAATTCCACTCAATCAGCTGTTCCGTGATGATCTGCAATGTTGCAATCTGGTCTGTGCGGGATCTTGGTTAGGATCTTAATAAGTTGTCCCTCTTTCCACTCTGTTAATACTGTCCTCTTCCAATATTTTCTTGAAGTGGGGGTAGAACATCTCAGCTGTAGCATCTATCTTTGCATTAAGGGCTACTGGAGTGATAGTATCTGGTCTGTCTGCCTTTCCATTCCTCAGTTGTCAAATAGCTTTCTTTATTTCATCTTCATTTTGCACATGACAGTTTATATGTAAGTCTTCCGGGTGGATGTCAGGTGGGTTCGAAGACACAGATATGTTCAGTAGTTCTTAAAAATAGTGCACCCATCTGCTCTTTTGCTATTTCTCTCCTAAAATTGCTCTTCTGTCCATATCCTTCACAGGTCTTTCTGGCTTGCTGTACTTCACTGACAGCTTCCTGGTAGTGTCGTACATATCCTTCATATTTCCTTCTCTTGCTGCATCTTCTACCTCTGCTGCCAGAGCTAGATTTTAGTTCCTCATCTCTCCTGAAACTTGTGCAGCCTCCTGCTTCAAAATGAAAGAGAATTCATCAAACTTGGAGCTGTTCCATATACAGTTTCTTTTTTATTATTACTATTATTATTATTATTAATAATAATAATAATAATAATAATAATAATAATAGAGTATAATGACTGCTGCACAATGACCCTCAAAAAATAATTTTAAAGTTATTTGATATTGTAATTTTTGGAAATCCTTTGATAATCTTTAATTGTCAGAGTAAATATTTTACATATAGCGGATATAAAAAGTCTACAGACCCTCAATGGGATAGTAGGTGTTTCTGAAATGAGATCTGAAATGAAGATAATTCATGTTAGATCATTTTCCACCTTTAATGTGGCCTCGCAACCAATGAAATCCAAACAAAAAACAAATGCATAATAATTAGGAAGGATTTGCAAATAAAAAACTCAATGCCCTCAGTGCCTAAGGTTCCATCAATTTCACACACACGGACTTGGCAATTTTTTCCCATTCTTCCTTACAAAAGAATTGTGAAGGAATCTCCTGTGCACCAGAATCTGTAAGCCATTTCACAGGTTTCCTGTTGTGATTTAGGTCTGAGCTCTGACAGAGCAATTCCAAGAAGTTTATATTCCTTTATTGAAGCTATTCCTTTGTTGTTTTAGATGTGTACTTTAGACCATCGTCACGCTGGAAGGTGAAACTCCTTCCATCATCAGCTGGTGTGTGTTAAATACCTTTGAACTTGATGTTGAAGATCGTTGGATAACTTTAACCACAGCTCTCTAGCACTTTCCCCTTTATTAATCTAAGTGTGTACATTAGAGTATTGCGTGTTTTTTTTTTTACATTTGCAATGCTATTTTCTAATAGTTCTCCATTTGCTTTTCACTTTGATCTTGCAGGTGCAAAGTCACATGGTGGAAAATTACACCTCACTGAACTGTACTAAAATGTCTCTAAAAGCCATGTGCTTTGGCCTCTCATGATACCATCTTAATGTAATGGACAGAACCCAGGGATGTTTCTCTTTAGTCCTTCTGCAGTGCTGATTTCATTCAGAAAATATTTCAATGTTTTCTGATTTTAGAATTACTGTTTAAACTCCCAGCTTTACAAGGTGGATTTCTTGGTGGCAACATTATTGACCCTTTAGACAAATATAGCATGTCTCAGTTGCCAGCAATTCCTTTGTATTTAGTTAACCTGTTTTCTTGATCTGTCTGCAAGCATTGTTCATATACTTTTTCATCCAGGGTGTTACTCTGAAAATTCTTTTCAGTTTGCTGCACCTGTCATAATACAGTACTGGATCTTTGAAGTATTAATCTCTGTTAGTGAGGTTTTAATCACTGCGGCAGGATCTCAGAAAAATGGGCACCACTACTAACTCTGTTTCATGCAAAATGAAGTTTTCCCTCAAATCAGCATGTTCTCTGAAATGGAACATGGATTAGAACCATGATGCTGATCTATTTAAACATAACAGTTATGTCCGTTTATGATTTTTAATTTTTTTTCCACAGCTGTGAATTAAGAGACTATCCACACACTCAGAGCTGGTCTGCCATACAGGTGACATCTCAGTAAGTCAATGTCACTATGTCTCTGCGAGCGTCTCTCTACATGCCAGTGCGGCCCTAATAGAATTATTCTCACTCAGAGCGATGCCACAGGTCACAAGGTCACAAAACCACAGAATTTTCTCACTCCGACCCTCCACCAGGGCACAATCTTGCCTAGGGTGCCAAATGTCTATTTGTTGTTAAAACTTCCAGCTTAACTTTAATCGAAGCCCCTATACATGGCAGGCATGGTAGTTTTGTATTCTTGAAGTATAAGACCTGTTGCTCTTTTGCCTCCATTTGTTCTACAGACTTCTGACTACTAGTCACACTCAGCTTTTATGAAATATGCTTATAAATTGTGCAACATTGTCACAGGACTCAGGCCAAATTACTTTGTCCCGTGAATATTAACCACAAAGTCCTTACTCTCAGTTTCAGCGTCATACTGCCCTTGCAGCTGACCCCATCAGATAAATTTTTAGCATCCTAATTTATTCACCTTTTAATCAGTGCATAAATATTGTCAATACGATACATTAATCTCACCACAAAATTTGAATTTAACCAACTAAAGGTGCATAGGTTTGTCTGAATATATGTTGTCATCACTAACATGGCACTATAATGATTCAGAACACTGCAGGATCCAATAGCAGAAGCAGAAGGTTTAATCAAGGATTTCTAAAAGCCAGTGGTTCTTCCAAAGTGTAGTCAAAACAGGCGGGGTCAAAACCAGAACAGGTAGGATTTCAAAAAACCAGGGGAGCATAGAAACCATAGTTGTGGGCACAGGCAGTAGATAATTCCAGAGCAGCAGCAGACACAGCAAACAGAACCAAAGGAGAAGAATCATACACAGGCCACCTACAAGGGCCTCAAGACCACTCAGCAATAGCCACAAAACTCAATACCTTGCAAGGAGACAACTATACGGCAGGGCTTAAGTAAAGGATTAACAAGGCACAGCTGGAGGCTATGTGATGATAATTAATGAGGCACAGCTGATCAGTATTCAGGGGAGTTTGAACAGGAGTAAGTTGGGCATGGCAGGTTAGATGTACATGTAGGTTGGCTTGGTGTGGGCATGACAGGCACTGCTAAGCACACCCTCTCCTGTCCTTCCAAATGATGATAGCCTCGATTCCCTCTGGATTAACATTCAGGAATAAATTGATAAAACTTTGATTTTGCATGTTTCTTAAGTGCCAAGTGATAGTATTCCTTAATCAGCCTTCAAAAACATTAAAAGGTTCATTGCTGACATTCTGCTACTCATGTATACACAGAGTAAAACAAAAATAATGCCAGTCATTGCTACCTTTGTAGTTTATAAAATCAGTATTAATTCAATATGTTAATTTACACTGATAGTTATCAATATGCTAAATTGGTTTTAACATTAATCCATCATCCTTCCATTTTTATATTGATAGTTTAAAAATGTAACTATATAAATACATATAAAACAATAAGCCAAAACATTATGACCAGACCCTAGTAAAAGATTTGGCTCATCACAATAGAAAAATGGCGTACCAAAAAAGATACAGGTGAGAAAGGGGATATAAACGGACAGGTGCATGCTGACCAGAATCAGTTGTGCTGAACTCTCCAGTCTACTTGTCCATCCTGACAAACTAGGTCCACCCTATGTCACCAGGAGCTGACTTCACTTTAGTACTATCCATGCCACCATGTTAATCAAATGTCAATCATATAAAGCATCTGTGGGATTACCATGACCGACAGGTTCCTTTTGTTTGTATAAACCCAGCTGCACCAAACCCGCTAAATTACACTACCACAAATTACATCAAAATACTACAAATCAGGTTTAAATAAATGGCTGCAAAGTACTGCAAGATACTATAGAGCATAATACTAACTAATACATTAAATATCAAGTGAGGGATACTTAAAAAAGTTACTTGAGTAATTATTTTAGCACAGTCTATATATACACTGCTCAAAAAAATTAAAGGAACACTTTTTAATCAGAATATAGCATCAAGTCAATTAAACTTCTGAGATATTGATCTGTTCAGTTAAGTAGCAGAGGGGGTTGTTAATCAGTTTCAGCTGCTTTGGTGTTAATAAAATTAACAACAGGTGCACTAG
>JAACJT020001181.1:0-16082 GCA_009936485.2 Gymnarchus niloticus | reverse complement strand
GTCCACTGATTCAGTATCTTTCCCTACCTGATAGACCGCACACATGTGGCAGTAATCTGTATCATGTGAGCGTTTTAGTTGTTTCTGTACAGACCGGTGTAATACGGTGACCCAGGAAAGATAAATACTTAAAAGGCATTAAATAATAACAAAAAATACGAGTTTTTTTTTTTTGTGCTTTTACTCTTGAAATCGGAAGTCCTCCGCGCATATAGGGGGCAGTATACAATTAGGGATATAGCTTTCCAAGTGGACAGTCAGAGTTACAGTCAGTCTTTATTTCCGCATGACCGAAGCGGGTGGAAATGTTTGTTGATAGAGCTTACACTGATAAGTGATAAACCATAAGAACCAGACGTGCATGGTACTCTGAGAACCAAGAGCAGTTCCATTTTTCAGTAGAATGTGATACTCTTCTTATGGTTTGGCATAAGTATGTGACTGGAGCTAGTTAACATCTAGACTGTTCAGCTGTCTGCCCTTGGGGAAAAATACTGTGGACTTGAGTATGTTTTATTTTTAGGAATTCATAAATTTGAGGTCTCACACTTAAATCTTCTCTCACGTGCAGATTCTGGCCACCCTGTTGCTCCCCCTGTCTCCATTGCGGGCGCTCATCAAAGACAGCTGTCCCCTGAGGATGAGTGGAAACCAAACCTGAAGAAGGACACAGAGCCTCTGCCGACTGCCATTAACCAGGAACTCTCTGAGCAGCACAACAGTAGACAGGAACCAGCAGTTAGACTGGATCAGCAGGCATCTGTCCTCACATCTGTTAAAAGTCCTTCTGATCACGAGTTCTTCCAGCCTTCACTTCCTTTTGAGGTGCAGGTTGTGGACACTGTGGAAGAGGGCTCCTCTCCTGATATTTTACCTGAGCAGATTAAATCTGAGCCTGATGGACTGGATTACCATACACAAGAGCAGCCCATTGACTCCCAGTCTCTAACCAGAGTAAATAATGACAGTAATACTCCTGAAAGTAAAAGCTGTGCAGCAGTGAACTGGATGGAAAGTGGTGGAGTAATGTCAGAGCCTACCACACAGGAATCAAGTAGAGAAGTGAGTATAGTTTTCTATTTTAGATTGTGGAATCCAGGAACTTGCCTGTCTCCACTACCCTGACTGTTTGTCTTAATTTCCTGTGAGGGGAATTATTAGCAGAGCCCCCTTCCCCCCCAGTCTGTGGTCATTTTCATATTGTTGTGCTCAAGATGATTAGTGGCCCATGAAGATGTCACTGCTCTTTGGTACACTGCCACATTGCCATCAGTGATGAGGTCAAAAAGTGTTATGCCATAGTTTGTGTGATAGTAAACACCTGCTTGTAATGTGAGGGTCTAATAGGGGACAGCCCACTTGTAGACATTGCTTCCTTATCCAGAAGTCTAAGGTCCACTGAGAAACAGTTCAAAACTGTTCAGCTGGGTGTGTTTGGAATGAAGAATTTCTGGTGCTACTGTATTAAAAGCTGAAGGGCAACCCATGCAAGCAGGACCCTTGCATAGGTGTTTGAGGAGTCTGGCTGCTGCAGCAGCCAATGAAATCAAAGGTTCATATTGCCTGCTGACCTGTTGGCTCTGAAGGTGAATTAAAGCAGGTCTAGAAGATTGTCTGTAATGGATTTCAGATGTGGGTCATTCCATGTCAAGTGGTCTAGGGCACCATCACAGATTTTGATGAAACTTTGTGTACTGAATCTTACATGACCCAAGTGAACTCTGGAAAAGTTTAAGATCCACCAGTGGAATACTTGTGGAGGTATAGCTGTTTGTTTGATACTGTATCACAACCATGTACAGTATACCTGTGAAAATTTTGCAACTTCAAGTCAAATTATTTCCTCTGGTATTTAAACAAAAGAAATTAAACTTGGCGATCATAAACAACTTTTAACAGTCTATTCAATGGAACTAACAAGGGTTTTTATTTTTCAAAACTGGTAAAATGCCTCAAAGTCGGCCAAAAAAATGGACAAGCTAAAAAAATTTAGAAGTTTAGCCTGTTCTGTGGCTCCTGTAATAATGAAGCTATCCCCATAAAATTGTCTATTTTGTGACAACTTTTTCAAATATACAATTTCAGTTTAAGCTAATCTCGTTACTTTACAATTTCACTTTAAATTTTCTGATTTTTCGAAAAACATCAAAAATGGGATATTTTCAACCAGCTTTTGTAAAAAAAAAAAAAAAAGTAATCTAGAAATATTTTCAAACAAATTCTATTTAACTTATCTTCTGTCTAATAGAAGATAACCTAGGTTCCTAAGCCTAAAGTGGGTAAGTTGCCCAGTCGTTGGCTTGGGAACCAGACAGATACCCATTCAAGGCTTTGGAACCTCAGTGAAGAAACCTTGATTGCAGGCTTGGGAACCTGAACCAAGAGACCTGTGGCTGGTATTGCATGGATATTGGGCGTGATCTCTACAGTGATGAGGTTGGTGGTTCAGATTTCTTGAACTGGTATTGGCAATGCCACCATGGACCAACGCAATTGAATATTTTCCTCATAAAAATGCAAAAGAACAGTCATATAACTACAATTTGAAAAGCTGACCATATTTGGATGTTAATGTATGCCGTTTCCGCGGAAACTACTATGACCTTTGACTGTTATTTTCAGGCACTGTTTGCGTTGAAAAACAAAACCAACTTTTTCAGGGGGTTTGACACATGCTCTTTCTAATAGAGTTGGTTTGAAAATGTCTGTAGATGACTTATTTTTTTTTTTTTTTTTTGCAAAAGATGGTTGAAAATACCCCATTTTTGATGTTTTTTGAAAATTCTTATTTAAAGTGAAATTGTAAAATAACAAGATTAGCTTATTTGAAATGTTTTAGCTCATCCATTTTTTATTTTTTTTGGCCCACTTTGAGGCATTATACCTATGCCAGTTTTGAAAAATAAAAATCCTCCTTAGTTCCATTGAATAGAGCGTAAAAAGTTTATGATTGCCAAGTTTCATTTATTTTGCTTAAATACCAGAGGAAATAATTTGACTTGAAGTTGCAAAATTTTCTCAGGTATACTGTACATGGTCACGGTATGGTATGTGGTGGAAAAACAATCAACTCGGAGTCTAGAGACAGCAAATACCTTTATTACCTTGATTATTCAGTGCACGGAATAAACAGAGACAAGAGGAGTTCCCCCTTGACACCCTCAAGTCTGACTAACTGTTTCTAAGGCAGGCTTATATCTCTTTCTCTAACAAGCACACCCTTGTTTGCCACTTCTTGGTCCCTTATCTTGTTGTTTCCCAGGCTAGAACAAAAGCTGGTTTCACTCATTTTCAGTTGGCCATGCACACCCCCTTGTCTTCTGCCTGCACCACCTGGGTATGCTTGATAGAGACAAGTTACACACGAGGTCACATTTTACTCAACGCTATTTCTATTGCTTACTGAAGTCTTACATTTCTAGTAATTTTCCATTACAGGTATCAAACAAAGAGCTGTATTTCCACAAGTATTCCACTGGCGGATCTTAAACTTTTAGCAAAGTTAGTTTGAATCATGCAAGATTCATCACAAAGTTTCATCAAAATCCATGATGGTGAGGTGGGGCACTTATCTAAAATTAGACCACTTGAATGACCCAGGTGATTTGGGATCAGGCGCACAAAGATTTTCATGACCATGGATAAAGAGAAGGCTAGTGGTGTCCTGTTTCCATTGTGATAGAACGTGGGAGTCTTGCCCTGGTCTAAAAATCAGAAACACTAGCTAGCTGACATCAGTACTATAGTGTTGTAGCCAGCAGCTTTCCTGCAAGTCTATTTTCTGAACAGCTTGCTGACATCTTGCTCTGTTCTGGAGAGGGGTGATGGGTGCCAGTGTGTTAAGCAGATGAAGTTGGGAGAGCAGGCCATATTTCCATAGCTTTCATGAATAAGGGTCACTGACGTGCCACCTACATTTTGTGTCTGGGTGCATTTCCCCCCTCGCCCCCCAATTAAAGGTTTAAATGCATAAAAATATACCATATATATATATATGTAGTATCACTTCCATATATGTACCAACTTTGACTTTTCAAAAAACATTAGTTATTTGTAATTTTTCTGTTATTTAATGTGTCGAAATATCATGGTGAGACTGTCTGGGTATGACTGCTGTTTAGAAAACTGCTTTGGTATTACTGTAAATCTTCATATTTATTTTCTGTCCTATTTGGCATGATTTCCAAAGTGTTTTGTAGTATAAAAAATGCTTTGTATAAAATTACGAAGCATTTGTATTTATATTTTCATCATACTATACAAGCAAACTTTGTCCAATGATGTCCATTCGTCACGTGGTGCGACCATCAAAAAAAAAAAAGTTTTGGCACTTCTATGTTGAAATCCTTTCAAAGACGGGATGTTGCATCATCTACCAGTTTGCCAAGGACCCATGCAAGCAGCATGCAGGTTTGTAACTCTCAAATTAGGGAAAAAAAAAAAAATTTTTAACAGCAGGTATGTAGTTGCCACGTGTGGATATCATGTGGTAAGACCTCAAAAAAATATATATATTTGTTGAAATAATTTATAATCAAACTGAATAGTTTCCTAATGACCTTTTATAGAAACCTATCTTGTGTTGTTTAGGTGGCCAATTCTGTGCCTGTAAAGGTTGAATGAACTTGAAAATATGTGGTGCGACCATTGCAGAGTGTTTTATATGATGTGTCCTAGATTGGCAGTTTTTGTACTTGAATATTCAATTTATGATCTGTATACAAAAATGCTTTTTTAATATTATTTGGAATACATTTTCATGCAATTTGTATTTTTTTCTAATATTTCTGAAACAGCAGTTTGTATAATATCATGAGAAATATAGTTATTAATTTAGAGCATGTCATTTCATGCTGGTAAATATGCATTAAATAGTAATTTATTATTTTTATGTATTTATAACTGTTTCAATCCGTTTACCAGATGCCACTGTCTAGCAAAGAAAAATCTGCTCGCCATAGGCAGCGTGTTAACTCTGTCCCTGCAGCAAGAGCAGAGTACCTTGCTAGGAGAAGAGAAAGGTATTTTAAAAATGTTAAATTTAAACTATAAATAAAGCAACATGGAGTACATGTTGCTCGTGTGTTTTTTTTTTTTTTTTCCCCCCCATTACCTGGAGGAAATGTATTTTTTCGTTAACATTTTTTCATTAGTAGATTATACATTGTAGATTTATGGCATGATGTTATATTACATTACTGTTTCAGCTACCAGAGAAGGAAACAGCAGGGAAAGATTCCATATGTAAAGTCTAGTGAGCTACCAGAGAGAGAGAAAAAGAAACAGAGAGAGAAATGGAGGGCTGCATCCAGTGCTTACAGGGAAAGGAAAAAGATGGCAAATGCCATGTTAGACCTCACACCACCATCTATAGAGAACATTCAACCAGATGTGGTTGATGCAGATTTAGCACAAGAGCAGCCAGAAAACCCAGTGCCGCGCTGAAGATTTCTCAAGCACTCCTGAGCCACCAAGGGAAAAAACTAGTCTTCAAGACTTGAATGGCAAGTTTGTGATTATAACATATGATGAGCTTCCATATGTAGGCCAGGTACTTGAAGTTGTGGGAAAGGAAGTCCAGGTTAGCTCCATGTGGCAGTTGGGTGAAAAGAACTTGTTTCTGTGGCCACACACTCTAGATGTCATTTTCTCTTACAAGAAAGATGTTCGTGCTGTCATCTCAAAACCTGAGCCAGCAATTTCACGCTACTCTAAGTTGAGCAGCCAAGATTGGGAAAAGTTCAGAAATGCCTGGGGTTAAAGAAACACCTGCAGTTAACACCCCATGCCACACTTTCACATGGACATTCCTAATACCCATCAGCAGCATGATGATTATCAAGTTAAGTGAAATGTTTGTTCAAAACAAAGTTGTGAATGTGTGTTGCACTTATGTTTGTGAAGAATTTTATATTTAAAAGTTTATTAAATGTTTTTGTTCATGAAAATTGTGTAATTTTAATAAAATCTGGTTTAAATCTTTTTTTAGTATGGAATTTGTCTGTTGATCCTTCATATAGATTTTTAATGGTATGAGGTCATTTGGAGCGACCACTCATCATGTGGTGAGCAATAACAGCAATATCTCTTAAATTTCTCATTTCTGTGGCTGAAATATTAACTATGTTTAAGAGAATGGTATTAAATTTTTTTCAGTTTTATGCAATTCACAGGAAAAATAAATCTTTACGTTTAATAAGGTGACTAAAATTATAGAACAAAAATATGAGTGCATTGTTTACAAAAAGCTAAAATGAATGCAGATACTTTGTTTCTAAATACTTATTACTGAGAATTTGAAAAAATGTTAAACGTCTTAGGGAAATGAATTAATTTTAAGATAAATCATGGTCGCACCACATGACATTTTTAAAGGCCATGTGTAATTCATCTAGACGAAAAGACACTAAAATCATTTTATTTCAAAATAATATGAATCTATGTACACAAAATTCTTAATGTTTGAACAATTGCAATAGATATTCTTATTTTTTGTATTTCAGAATTGGTCTGTTGAAAATTATATGTCATTGACCCATAGATAGTGTTGGCATGGCTACAGGTTTCACGGTAAAACTGGTCAAATGTGACTGTAGGATTACCTTTGCTTTACAAATCTGTGGTTTTTGCAGTAAAAGCAGAGTTCAGTTTAACTAACTTTAGTGTGTTACGAAGTAGAGATGGTCAATATCAATATTCAAACTAATGAATAACTACTATACTGTAGCACCGCTTCATGCTATGGTGGATTCACTAAGACTCAGGCACTGTGTTCAACACAAACCTGTCTCCGAACACTCGGAGTGCCAACCCAGGCACCTTTCCATGGTACAGCATAGGGTTAGCTTGCTAGCTGCTCCCACACACAGTCACAGACACATGGTACAGTATAATGGTACATGGAATTTACAACACACATTTGTTGTTATTCACACTCTTTACATTTGGCACTGTTCCAGGGTACTCTGGTCCCCCACCAAATATGCACTGTGCCACGGTATAATACCACACCCCCTTCCCATTGTGACAATTCCTATAATCGGATTTAAAGAATAAAACTGGTTGAACAAATTTCAGCATGTATTTATACCAATTGAACATTTTTAGCCCACTTTAACAATATTTCCAATGTTTGTCATTTTGCAGAAACATGCTGCATAATATTGATGCCTTTCTAGTTCCTCCATGAAAAGTCATAGGAAATTGTTGCTGAGAATATTTTCCACTGTCCACAGAAAGTGTCTGATGGAAAAGCGGAATGAAGTGATGGCATTGAAAGACACCTTGAAGGTTGCCTGATTAAACTGATTTTAACGTTAAATGTTAAACTGATCTTGGCTAGGAGTTTCGTCGGTGAACATGCAGGTTTATCTGAAGGAAAGGCTGCTTCCACTCCTCTCTCTCTTCTTAGCTGGTACATCCATGTTTGCAATGACATGAATTTGGGCTTCTGGCTTCTTTTTAAATTGTCTGCCTGCAGGGAATGCAGTCATGAAGAGTTCATCCAGTCACATACAAGTTCATATTCCCCCTTCTTCATTCGTATGCAAGATGAGACTTTCATATTAGCTGTGCCAATCAGATAAAAAAAAAACTGTGACGATAAAGCTGTGAACTTCTAGTTGTAATGCACAAATGAATGTTGCATCTCATCTCCGCAGAGGCATTAACACAAAACAGTGTCACCTCCTGCGATTTCAGGAAATCGGCTGCATGGCGCTAGGTAGATTTTGAATGCTATCGTTGGCCTCTCTCGTCAGTTAAAAGAATTAGGAGAGCAACTGGAATGAAAACTGAGTTCTTTAGAAGATCTATTCTTCATTTTTGAGCACGGCAAAGATAACTCCAAAACCAAGAGGAAAAGACGGGCTCAGAATCCTAGAGATGTGGTAAGGAAGTAGAAAGTCATTCAAGTCAGGTTATTATCTTATTATTGAAAAAGGTTTAAAGTAACTTTTATCAACTGAAATGGTTAGATTATAGTCCACTGTGTTAGCCAATATTTGGTCAGCTGGATTATTGAATAAAAGAACTTTAGGGCTACTTACAACTAACAAACATTACTGTCTCCTTTTTAAGGAGATAATGCGTCATCTTCATAATTCTGAAGCAAATCTGAGATATTGTTATGACCTGGAGCAAAATGTAGAATTTTTTAGAAAGTCTTTTATGGAGGCTGAAAAAATAGTCTTATTTTCCTTCCCTTTTGACAACAGTCTAGGATCGCCGCACAGTGAAGCGGTGACATCTTTTATTGATCTGCAAGTTGATCACAAGTGCAGACCACAGGATGTGAATTTTGATTTAATTCAACGTAAGTAGGCTACACTACTCCAAAAGAGCATAGTTATTTTTTTATGAAAGCCTGGTGAACAGTCTAGAAGTGTTACATTGACAGTAATTTTCACGTGTTATTTTTCATATTTTGTAGTTGCCTGTAAAATATATTATGAAATGCTGTGTAGAAACCAGACACAGCCAGTATTGCACTGCAGGCTTTGGGTATGCAAACCTCAGCTTACTCTACAGCGGAGAAAAAGGGCAGAGTTTTGATCTTAAAAATATAGGCCTGGAATGGATTTATGTAGTGCAAAATGTAATTTGATGTTTTGTATCGCAGTAGTTATGTATCTGTGTCTGTACTTGTTGGATGTGAGACAAGCTGCGCTGACAGCCCAGGAGTTGGAATTCTGGAAGCGCATAATGGTGGACTTGATGTCTGATGAAGATGACGACACCTTTGAGGGTTGTGTCTGTGTAGAGGGAGAAGCCTCCAGCCTTTCACAGTGATCAGCTGCCGGGTCTCTGTGCTGAGCTCCACAGAAGACTGGACGCTCAGCCGAAGTACACCGCTACACATCACAACCATGTACGAAGTGACGTGTTTTCAAACGGGAGGCCGTCAGTTTGTTACGACCCTGATGGAGCTGAAAAAGACATTAAACCAGAATTTACGCACCAACCCACCATATCTTCTGATGTATTATCTGAGGCAGACACTTGTTATAGCTACTTTCATTTGTTTTCTGTTATGCTCTTCCATTCTTGCATCACTAATTTTTTTTCTTCAGTCACTGTGCAATTTGTTTGTGAAAAGGTAAAAGCAAATTGAAAATCTTCGATTACAATTGAATTTATTTGTGTGTGTATATATACAGCCACAGAAATATACAAATCAATTCAACCCCGTGCTGCTTTAGATTATTATTTCTACCCAGATCTTTTTTAAATAAACTTCCGAATCTGCTGTTGGATCCTGCTGTCTTCCAGTTTATTTCATCACAGTCTCAGAGAGAGATCAAAGATCTTTTTACAAAACTAAACAGGTGTGAAACTGGGTACGGAAGAACAATGCCCTACTAAGGCCTTGGACAGCCCCCAACCTCATGTCCTGAGCAAGGTCATGGGGAGCCTGGAGCCTGTCCCAGGCAGCATAGGGCATAAAGCAAAATATGGGGAAAAATGAAATAGTATAAACAGTGTAATAATGGACAGACAAAAATTAGATTTTGAAGCACAGCCGGAGGATGATTCAAACAAACTGAAACTTCATGGTCCTGGTATCACCTAAAATAGCACATGCAAGTTGATATTAGTGGAAAAGATTCATCCCTGCACTTTTTTGGGGAAATGCTTTAGCTACAGAAAACCAGTGGAGAGAAATGAAGGTCAGCCTTGAGTAACCTTATTAATATTCAGTATAGTGATGGAAATCGTTGTGCTTCTCAGGCAGTCAATTCTTTGAGTTTGTTCAAATAAAAGATTTATTCATTGATTTGTTTATTTCGGATGCAAATATTTTTCACCCTTGGAAGCTCCTTTTTATGTTTAATTAATGCTTAATAACGATAATTAATGTTACTCCTTTATAATTAAACACATAATCAGTTCATTGTGTAATTATTGTATAGTTCATGATACATTTCACTGCTTATGTTCATTAAATTATATTAGCCAAACTGACTCTTTCAGATGTCTATGCATCATTACAGTATGGAGCGCTGAAAGAGTACGTCTTCATGAACGCCATTATCGAGTTCACTGATCTCCTTATGAAAAAAATGAATGTGACTGAATGACAATGCAGTGACTAAGATCACTTAAATAATTTGTTCAAACAGAATGAAGCAAGTCTAATACGTACTGTTTTCTGTCCTTAGCCTTCAGCTGGCACGTATCTTACAAGCTCGGGAAAATACAAGATCCGATGTAGCAGATCACCGCCCCCTCCAGGACTCCCCCCCCGCAAAAGGTCTGCTGTGCCTGCTGCCGTGAGGAAGGATGGCATCGATCATTTCCCAACATGGCAGCAAACAAGACAGAGATGCAAGTATTGCGTGGGCAATCACTTCTCACACGTCTATTGTGGGAAATGCAAAGTCAATCTTTGTCTGAACAAGGACAGAAACTGTTTTTTGGAATACCACTGCATGAAGTAACTATTTAAGTTCCCTGTATTCTAAAAGTCTAATTTACACCTTTTGACACTTAGAATATTGCAATTATGATGCCAACCACAATTGAAATATCTGATTGGATAATTACTGGTTTTCACTTTCTTTAAAAAGTCCAGTCAAACACTGAAACAGCAGGCCATTATTTTGCTTGTCTGGTTTCTATTACTTTGGTCATTTGTAACCTTTGTGATTGTTTGACACAGAATTCAGGTTTGACCATCGGATATGTTAAGCCCACTTTCTGGAATAACCCCACTCATTTTCTCTGTAAATAGTTTGCATATATTTGTAAATACTGGACACCTTATGTGTAGTCTGAAGGTAGGAACTGCGATGCCATTTGTTTTGGTGTCTTTATTTTAGTTTTCTCCTGTGTTCAGTTAGATAGGGAGTTTGGGTAGTTTTGATGTGTTTTCATTCACTTTTCTTTTATTTAGGTTGGAGAGAGAACACACAAAGTTAGGGGTTTTTTGTTTATTGTTTTGCCCGCATCACCTCCCAACCTCCCAAAGGTTTCATCTGGCAATAAAATGAAGAGCCATCCTACGATACTGGTCTCTCTCCATTTTTATTTTTCCCGACCCTTGACTATAACATAGCAATTGGGGGCTCGTCCGGGATTCATTACCATACGCTTTGGGCATTTCCGGCTGTCTGTGTTGCAGTTTTGGCTTTCAGGTGGAGAAATAATATTTTGCAGGTATGGCTTCTAAGTTTCAGTTGGACAAGTTTGCTGTCTTCTCCACGCTAGTACAATTTGAGCATTCTCCTAAAGATGACCTTTTGCTTATTGCAGATTTCTTTAGAATTTCGGTGTCACGTAGCATAACTAAGCAAGTGGTAAAGAGCACCATACACCGTATTAGCAAAGTAAAAGATCTATTCAGACACAGATGAGATCATGGGTGTCACATCCCAACCAGAGGCATCCGAGAGTTTGGCTGCAGCAGCGGCAGAACATAAACCCAATGAGCTTGAACATATATATCCCATTAGTCCAGGCTCACCTTTGAAGGATCCAATGCTGACACTGCGACTAAAGGAGATGGATCTTGAATTGTGCATACAACAGTTCGAAAATGAGTAGCTGTGTGTCTGAGCCATAGAACTTGAGACAAAGAGCGGTTCAGCTGAAGGAGTTCTGCCCCCGATCGTCATCCACCTGCTGGTTTGCAGGTGCCCTAGTTATGTGCCAGTCAGCGCGTCCTCTCCCGTGCCCGTTACTGCTTCCCAAAGATCATTTGTAAGTCTTTCTGATTTTGACATTAGTAGACACATTGCCTTAGTTTCCATGTCAACCTCATAATTTGATACTTATTTTCCCATGTTCAAGCGCATTGCTGCCACATTACAATAGCCAAAAAATGTTTGCTGCTAATTGCTGCAATGCAAATTTGTAGAGAAAGAGCAAGAGATATGTTCTGCCCTGTCTTTGGAGCGAAGCAGAGACTACGATGCTGTTAAGACATTATGTGTTATGTGCCTATGAACTTGTCCCTGAACCCTACCGGCAAAAATTCTATAAACATGTTAAGACGGGCAGCCAGACATTTGTTTAGCTCGCCCAAGAAAAGATCACTCTTTTGGGAAAAAGGGAGTACCTCAATCTAAGTTTCCACTTTTGAGCAGCTAAAAGAGCAGATCCTGTTAGAGGACCTTAATCATTTTGATGAAAAAAAAGCCTACGTAAGGAATGCTGACAGACTTTGATACTGAATGTCATACATGTCAAAAAATTATAGTAATGTTTGGCTTGGGAGGTTGATGACTGGGGATGTGATGCAGATGATGATGGATCTCATGTCTTCATTATGTTGGCACATTCAGTTGCTAACCATTTTATTGCATCATATGCTTTGCTGAGACTGAGGAATCCAGGCTTTTTATGCCTTGGACCCATTATTGTTGGCATTTGTTAAAAAGACTGAACACTCTGCACGTCATCCATTGTTAGGTCAAAACCTACCAGTTACCCATTTATTGATTGAACCATCCTCCTGGGGGTTTCATGGTAGCACACTTTGAGGAGCACAAATGCCATTGTCAACAACTTCTTTTAATACTAAATATGTCATGCAGGTGTGTTTTTGACTTCATTTTTGATAACGTACATATTATTTACTGTTGTTCCATAGATGGCAAAAGAAGTTGTTAACATTTTCCTTTCAAACCCCACACAAATGAAGTTTGTTGCTTCAATGTGCTACCATGAAACCCCCAGGAGGTTGTTCAAAAGTGAAATATTTTATGACAATTAAATTCAAATATTAAAAATATCAGGATTCGAAATCCAGAGGTTGTGCATCATTACTACCACCTAGTTAAACATTTTAAACTTGGTTTTAGACTTTATCGTCATATGGTTAAATTTTAATGATTGAGATTAACTGACTATGTGAACTATCAAACTTCAAGCCAACTTTATATCGTTATGCTACTAATCTCTGACTACTCATCCATGCTGACACTAAATTAGGCTACAAAACCCATGGTAAGTGGGAGTATCCCAAACTACCAATCATTGCTGGCTATCAGGATACTGAGACCCACCATGAGTTTTGAAGCCTCATTTAGCACCAGTATTTATTAGTAGTTCACAGTGCTCCCCTCTCTGTGATGGCCTCAGTGTCCCATCGCTAGCTTGTCTCTCTGAGGAGCGATACCTCTTTTTGTCATCGATCACATGCTTTTCAGAGAACAATCAGATGTTGCCTTTTGTACTCAATATGTACTTCATGGCCTTGGCTCCAAGTGTTCCATTACTATGACGAACATTGAATTTTAAAAAATCAGGTGAAAATTAATGATGTTAGAGACATTAAACGTTACATTTGGACAATAAGGCATTGATTACTTTTGTGACTTCCACCCAACATGGCGGCTTCGTGACACCACACTCAATGTCACATCATGTCCAATCCCGTAATATGTAATGATGGTCAGTATTACTGCAGCTAACTGTAGCTATCTTCCTCGACTCTCAGCGCACACAATGGCAGAAACCCAGCGGCCTGATCCTGATTTTGGTCTTAGGGATTTTCCTAAAAAACGAAGAGTCGTTGAAGAAAACTCAAAGAAAATGCAACAAGATCAGGTAGGCATTTCATTCCTATACTTGCAACGAGTTGCCATTGTACTGTACAGGGGTTCATAAACGGGAGCAGAGATTAGAATGCAGGTGCAGACTGTATTGCAGTAAGGAAAATACAGGTTAACTACGAGAAAGAATGGAGGGTCAGGGAGACCATGTCTCTCAATACTACACAGGGATAATGGCAATGTTCAGGTATATACTACACTGTAGGAAAGTGGAAGGCCTAGTGAATGTGTATGATTACTGCTCAGGTGTAGTAGTGTGATGAGTTGAGTGAGAGTCTCAGTGGAAAGTGTGTGTGTGTGTGTGTGGAGAAGGGGAGAATCTGAGAATCCTGAGTGAAATGTGTTAGGTCCGTGTATGTCTGTTTGTGGAGGTGGGGAGTGAGAATGTGGCCTAAAACTAGATTTGATAAATCCTGGAAAATAAATAGGTTAACTGATTTTTAGTTAAAAGTTCACGATTATATCATTAAATCATGTTAATCATTATAAATTAATCATGATGATGCATAATTATCAAATATCATTTTTCTTTCAGAGAACATTTTTTCAATCAGTTCAGCCCATAACTGTCAATCACCTTGTCTTTCATGCCCTTGAAAATTTGATCAAATGGGCAAAATTTTTGTGGAATGCAGGGAATTCATGTCAAATAATCAATGTCTACATAAGCCTTGACTTTGAAAATATTGAATAACCAGCTGAAATGTTATTAAATGCATGCTGTAATTTTTCATGTTTCTTCACAGACTGAATCGTCACTTACCGTCGATGACGCATGCCTGACACGGTATATTCCATTATACGAGGACAGGATTGCAACAAGACATTACTGTATGAAGAAACAAACAAGGAAAGGAGATGGCAGTACTACAATATCCCTTATTGATAAACTGAGAAAAAAAATGAGGACCACCAGGGCAGACGATGAGGAATCTGCAGGGGAAAGACTGTCCACAGGGAAAGCAAGAACACATCTATCAAGATCAAATGCTCGAAAGACTTCGAGAAAAATAGAGCTGGGGTGGATCCACGAGGGAAAGCAGGTCAGAAAGCGGTGTGGGGGTGGAACCTGGGCCCTCGATATGTCAAAGAATGCGTCCAAAAAAGACATATTGTCCCATGCTAAAGAACTGTTTTTTCCAAATGGCCAGTCCAAAAAAGGAAAATGGGAAGACTTCACGCACAGTGTTTATGACTTCAAGGAATCAGAACTCGATGAGGACTCAACTGTTGGTGAGCTATACGCAATATTGAAATCCGGGATTTTACGGTTCTACCTAAGCACTCAGTGTCGCATTGACACTGAACTTCATGCTGAAATGGATAATGACACTGAGAACCATGCTGATACAACAGTAACAGATGAAGATCATAGAGAGAGCATTTATCCAGATGACAAACAACCAACATCAGCTGTACCACCAGCAGACCCATCGGCTGAGCAAGAACATACTGAGACCTCCACTGACCATCTAGTTAATGTGGACTTAGTTGATCTTAATTCTCTGTCTTCTGATTCCAAAATGTTCATAGGTGGCCCGCTTGGTGAACCCTCTGAAACTGATCTGGATGGGGAAGAAACCAGTATTGCCTTTTCCACTTCCACTCTTGTGTCTGCAGGCAGTGTTTCAAGCCATAACGTTAACACTGAATAATAAATTACAATAAAATGTGAATTAGGAAAGATTTAATTCTTTATCAGGTGAAAACAAACTGACTGATTTGATTGATTGCTATACAGATTGGACAGTTTTAAGTATAGCAAATACAAAAGCTTGTTATCAAGCTGCAGAAATCATCAGGTGTCTTGATAGTGTGCCCAACATAAACACATTGGTTTCCTGGAAATTGTGATGTTGTGAGTACTGAATTCATGTGAACTACATAGTCTACCGCATCCAGATTTAATTGCTTGTAATTGTTAATTTCTTCAATAGAGTTCTGTACAACTGTCATGCCATTCAGGTTGCATTATTTTTACTCACATATTTGTGATTTTATAGTGGCAGCTTATTAAAGATGGGAATTTATAAGTAAGCTCTAAAGGTATAATTCAAGATTAATACTTTTCTGAATTTAGTTCATTTTCAAAGTTTTCAAGTTGTATTTGTTTTATTATTTGTATTCTTAGGTTTTGGATTTTTATATTATACAGTATGTTCATTTTTTTACATATTCAAGTAAAACAAAGTTATTGTTTTGAGAAGGCGTCTTTATCGTTGCATGTATACAAGCTACCAGTGCCAAAACTAAAAAGCATTTGTACAGGTAAAGCACATTCAGAACTTCTTTGATTCACATTAAATGAACATTTCCATGGGTTGAAAAAACACAAAACAGCATACATGTCAGCCTAACTACAATGAAAATATGGAGACATGTAATGGGAGACCTGCATTTTTTTGGTGAAAATAGCAAGACTTAAAAAGAGATGAGAAAGTTGTTTTAGCGAGGGGGGGGGGGGGGGGGGGAGCGGGAAAGTGCGTTTTTTTGTGGAAGCGGGGAAAGGCAGAAGGCAGGGTACCC
>JAACJT020001180.1:0-16088 GCA_009936485.2 Gymnarchus niloticus | reverse complement strand
TATATGTATTTGTAAATTTAAAAAGTAGGCAGTGCTTCTCTTTAGAATTTATTAAAACAGGCAGTTAATTGAATTATATTTTGTATCTGGCCTTCAGGTGGAGGTCATATCAAAGTGTTTAGTATAAATCATAATAGCCTCAGAATATGTCCTTATATTCATTGTTAGTTTACTCATCATATTTCATGGAGAGTTTGTGGAATAAATCCAAGCCTATGCTTTTCAAAAGCTAAAAGTTGTTGGATCAGCTGTATTCATTTTCATCCCTGCCTGATTTATATACAATTCAAAAAGTGTGTTCAACAGGTATTGTTTGTACATATTTATGATGAAATACGCAGAGTTGTACAGTACCTGCAGGTCCTATACATGCTGCTTCTCTCCTATTCATATCAAAGTGTTGTTGCTTTATCATTGCTTTCTTTCCTCTTTTAATTAGAATGTTTACCTACTTAAATTTCATTGGGAATTTAATGCATGCACATGTTAAAATGTGCAGTGACAGAACCCAAACGTCCCACTTTACACATGTTCTGTCATCATTCTTCAGTGTGGAAGTGTACTGGACTGTGTCAGCTGGAAAAACAAAATGACAAAAATGAGTTCCCAGTGAACATCCTCAGTGCTACAATATCTGGGTTAACAACCTGCTTTATTTCCTGAAAGCCTCCATGTGGCAGAGAATTCTGAGGCTTTACTGAATGCCTTTGGTGTTGGTTCCTATTAATCTTTGTTCTGTATTCACCATACAGCTCGATGTGAAAATCGCCCCCGGATTAGCTGTCAACAATCTGTTTAAGGGGGTCCTGATATGATCGTGGGTGTCTGTGGTCATCTGTCACTGATGTTTTAATTATTTTTTTATCGGCCCTAAATACCTGTGCACCGAACAGAGGCATTGCAACCATGTAGCTGAACTTAATCTAAGTAAGAACGGTGACACAGAGAGGGGGACGCATTCCAAGTAATGCATTAGTGCAATTTGGTTTGATTGCCAAGCGTGCATTTTCAATTTATTAGAAGCCTTCAGAATCATTGTGGAAAAAGTAACCCATCAAACTATGGTAGGAGCTTCACACAGCAATAGAGTTGATTTCTTTCAGAGGCACATAAAAATAATATGGAACATAAAGAAAAAATAACATCAATCTTTAGTTTTCTGCTCCTACCAGCTATACTGATTATCATTTTGTGATGATTTTGTATTAGTGCAGGACTTCTTGTGATTCTTGATACAGATGTAAATAGATAATGGCACTGAAATTTGTTATACCTTACAGAACACTTTTCATTAGTTCATTTTTTCTTACAATGAATGACTATACCGAGTCACTATATTGTGCAGTGCGGTTTCTAATGAAAAGCAAAATATTTCAGTCGTTCTCATATACAGGTTTATCATAAGGAGACAAAATGCTTTCACACACATTCATCACACACTAGTTCTGCTTCTGACAAATGTGTTGTGATAAAGTAGACCGCAAATCAAGATTAAAATAACTTAGCAAAATCAAAAACAAAATACGTAGGGAAATTATGCATCCTGCAGGTCTGAAAGATGATCATATGTTATGATTTGGATAGCAGTGGCAGTAAAATATGAGGCAAAAATGGGAAGATTATCCATCCATCCATCCATCCATCCATCTAGCCATCTATCTTCTCCATTCTTATCCTGGTTAGGTTTGTGGGATGACCTGGAACCTATCATAGGCAGTATAGAGCACAAGGCTGGGGTACACCTATGGGATTGCAGTCAATCACATAATAATAATAATAATAATAATAATAAAAGACCATAGCCAATCTGAATTAGTGTATGTTCCATGAAAGTACCAATTTGCCATGTCTTTTTGAAAAAGACAGTTATCTAATGTCACTTGCTGTCATTTCCATCTTCACACATCATAAATGAAATTGGATTCATTAAGGCCAGAATGCCTCTGCCTTGTTTCTAACACAGTAACTTAACCTCTTGCTCTTTTCCCTTACGCTTCACATGATTCTGGCACCATATAATTGACACAGTGAAAGTTAATATGAGCTTTAACAAGAACACATTTGCATAAAAGCCAAGAATCCCATTAAAATTTAATATACACCTTTCATTCAACTGTGATCAAAAATAAGAAATAAGAATGCATAATGATTCAGTTTAAAACCAGCAATGATACCATTTTAAAATTGTTGCTATAATATGTTAAATGTATTAGGTGAAATATGTTACTTGTTGACATCAGAAAAATCTGAGTAAAACTCATACAATTTAAATATTAGAAGCCATCTAGACATCCCATAGACAAAGTACTGTAAAATGAATTAAATTAAATTAGGGCTAATAAATATTATAGCAATAAAAGGATATGTGAGATAATATCATAAACCAAATGGATATCGCTTAAAGTTTAAACATAACAATGAGCCACTTTTATAAATATATAACCAAACATATGATGATATTGACGATAAGGATGATGATGACAGACAGACGGACAGATGGATAGTTAGATACCCCAACATTTAATGACATCACTTATAAGGACCATGTAATATACTTTCTGTCTGCTTGAATTCGGAGCAACATTTACAAAACAGCATTAATAAATGATTTTAAATGATGTTCACTAAGGATCAGGCATTAGCTAAATGAGTCATTTCTTAGCATGCTTATTGACATGTATGAAAATCCTGGGCAGTCCAGGTCACATGCGTTTACTATCCCATGTGGCAGTGATGTGACTTCACAGTCATTAGTGAATGCTAGTGTTTCCGTGACAATATAACTTATGGATGATCCCACCATCACCGTGTCAAAAATGGCAACAGCGAATTCAGATTTAAAGACATCAAGGGCAAAGAGCAACAGTGATGAAGATGTCCAGTCTCTTTGATCCTGACATACATTAATTAGACCTGCGAGATAAAACAGAATAACAGCCACGTGCAGTTAAAATGACCGCGCTATTCAATTTAATCGCAAATGGTCTACAGACAACGAAATGGATTACAAAACCAAAAATGAAACTCCTAGACAGATGACAAAGAAGTTTAACGCTTTGTTATTTAACACCGACCTTGCATTTTGCAAATACTATGTCAGCTGATCAGTGGAACAACGTGATGAGTAAACATACTTCTGCATGCTATACGATTACCGCCAAAAACAAAGCACTTCAATACATATACCCCTCTGGAAAAATTCGGGATAGCACTGCGGGATATTAACCCGATACACAAATTTAAAGATTTATATAATGTAATCAGGAAATTCTTCATAAGAAAAAAGAGTCTAGTGATTGCAATGACTAAATAAATAGTCGTTATTCAGGTGGCTGCTGTGTTACGCCAACAGCCGCAGTAGGAGAGACCGAAGTGAGTTTTTCTGGCTGTCATATCATTGATAAACATAACGCACAAGTACACTCAATTTGTGTAATCAGAGCATTCGGCTAAACACCTTGATTTTCACAGTGTTGTCTGGTCTAATTACTAACGTTAATGAAATAATATCTTAATCTGTATGTGATATTGTAGAAACCCAGGGGTATAATATCAAAGCGTGCCTGGGATAGGCTCCAGGCCCCCCCTCACAACTCTGAAAATTATTAAGCGGTTTGGAAATTGGATGGATGGATAATATCACATAACATTCTTATCAGACCTTAACCATGTGTATCTATAGCCAGACATGTGCACCTTCCGACTAAGCTAACCATCAAAGTCTCCAGTCTTTTCTATGACTACAACCGGAATGTTGAAAATGTGCACGTTTGAAACCGTCAAAATCAATGACTGGGTGCAGATACAGTTATATGAACACATACAGTTTCAACAACACACTAAGACCAGTCCCTAACAACGTGAATGAAATCTGGGTCTCTTTCACATAAAGAACTTTTGGAAATACACCCCCAACTTTTAAAAGGGACCCATATTCGTTAACGAACTCTTAAACAAACAGGATGTTTAATGCTGAGAGCTTCAGGCTTTCCATGACATTAAGAGCTTGCTCACAGCTCCTCTGGGATGGCTTCTTCATTACATCGATGCAGGCACTGCACCTTTCTTCATATGGATTGCTGTTGCTTTGGCCAGATGAATTCAGACATGATTATATACTGAAATCCTATTGGACAGTGAGGGCTTAATGTGTCATAAGGTCTGACACTAAAGAGCTGCAGGGTTGCTCATGTGCCAATCGATGCACAGCCATCATCAAGACAGCGATATGCAGATTCAGAAGACAACCAAAAACCCCCATATCCAACCTCTGTTAGAGAAGATATCTGAACAAAGACAATTCTAAAGTCATAATTTCTCAGCTGACACAGAGCAAATGCCCTCAACCGTTTTCATACTGGATATGCAATTTTTGCGCATACACGAGCATGAGCAGGCATCAAAATTCATTCTGGTGAGTATCCAAGACCAAGCCAGGAGAAGAGACCATTGACATTTTAACGTGGTCAAACAAGGTCCTTGGAAAAGGCCCCATCTATCAATATGGACAGCATTAACAAAACAAACCATCAGGAAATATCTTCTTAACCGTACAGTCAAAAAGGAAGGGCTCCTCGTTGGGTTGGTATCATTATAATGTTACTTTAAGTTCAATTCAGCCATTATTTTAAGAGACAAATATTAAAGGAAAACACATCCTCAAGTAATGTATAGCTCATTACTCTGAACCCACATGACTCAGAGTTGGAAAATAAATTAAAGGGAAGTCTTGACTCCTTCCAAATATAGCCTGCTTTGTCTGACTCATTAATGTCTGGGTGTTTTAACATAAGACAATGATTACAACTATTAAAATGTTCACTGACATGGCCAAGTACAGCCACCAAACCTTGAACATCCTTAAAAGCCAATTTCAACAATAATCAATTAAATTATAAAATCAATTAATGTAACATCTAAATATAAATTTTTCTAAACCAGTGCCATGTAGGACATTAGTTGCAAGAAAATTGCGGTTTTTGGGTTTCCGTTAACAAAAACAGTATTATGCCAACGTAACTCACAAAAACTCTGGCAGTTTTAAGAGCCTAAGGAAGTGTGAGGGAAAATACAAGTATGTATACGTGAGAAAGAAAAGTGTGGCTGTGTAACTCAGCCAGTGACACTAATGAGAATCTCCGTTACTTTACTAGTGAGGATGTAGGCCATTTGGAAACATTGCTGGTCAGGTAGAGAACAGCTACCTAGGGCAAGCTAGGAGATATAACAGATCTTGGTCCAGTTTTGTAATTGATCAAAAACATTATATTAAAATATGAATATTTTGAAAATAATTTCTGTATAACTGAATTATTCAGCAAGCCCCGGAGTTTTATTGTCCAGCCTACTTGTTGTCATTTGAGGCACGACTATTCATGTAATTATCAATGTAATATCTGAATGAGCAGCATTGTGCAATATGTTCAAGCCTCTTTCTACATCACTTCATACTGAACTGTCCCTTAAGAAGGAACCTGTCACAGGATCCTGCCTTTATCCTTGCCGACACAGATGTTTTGGATATCAATGTTGTTTTTGTGACAACGAAAAATAAAGAGAAATCACAAAGGCGTATAAACCACTCAGAACAGAACGGGCTGTATCAGGCGAGGACAACTGGTGTGTTCAACTTTTTTAAAATAGATGCTCAGTCACTTTTATGGATGTCAGCTGTCACTGTGCAAGCCGGATTATATGTGTGTTTTATTGCCCAAGTAACTGCCGAAAAAATAAACATATGCCATGTTAGCATTAAAGTGTTTTATACGTTGTAACAACAGTATATATTATAAATGCTGTTGTACAATGTAGTTTAATTATATGAACCATGCATAACAACCCATGGATGGATGGATAACCACCTTCTGTATTTACAGGACATTTAATAAGCAGGTAAGTTATATTTTGTATTTAACTTGACAACATTTAGTATTAATGGCACCATAGGAAAATCTACCCTGAGAAGATTAACTTTAAAAAGAAAATATAGCACACAGTATATATTATTTTTGGCACTTACTCCAAGAGGATTCAATATAGTTACCGTAGTTGTTCAACATTTTCCGTGATGGCATTAAAATGATCATGATGTTTGCTGCCATACCATTGTAAATTTAGGATGCCAGCTGTCGGAATTTTTTTGTACTGCCTTGAACCCAGCTGTGTCCATCTCTCTTGTTCAAGTCTTCTCAGATTCTCTGCAGCTTGCTAGGATCCAGGGAATCCCTCATGACTGGTAGCTATGCTCCGCTGGACTTACCGAGCCTAAGTGCTATTACAGTATCTATGAAATGTTATCACACCTATGCCTTTGTAGAATCTGGCTTGACTGAAACATTTGTCAACACCAGTGATGCCTAGCACCTTTGTCCCTCCATAAAATTGGCAGCAACCCCATCAGCTCTGTGACTATTACTCAGCTCACTATTTCTGCATAGCTACTCCTAAGAGTCTAATAATGGGAGACTATCCAGGTCCTATTTACCCATATCCTGGGTATGCCCTGGCTGAAGCATCAGAAGCCATTAATTGATTGGGACTTTGGGGAATTCATTACTTGGAGTCCATAGTGTTTGTTTCACCTTTATTATTGCCATGAGCATTGAGAGAGTCACAGAGGTGGAAATATATAAAATCCCACAGCTATACAAACATCCCGCTAAGGTTTTCAGCAAGACCCAGGTGACTGCAGCATCATACTGCTCCCACCCCATCCAATCCCCCGTATAGGGATATCTAGCCATTGCCCCAGAAACCCAAGGCATGAACTCCTAAATTGCAGAGGCCCTGCAGCCAAGTGACATTCAGCTATCTACAGCTTCATTTTCCACCAGTTCTGTCCTTGTTGGAACATGACATGGAGGTCTCCATTCTTGTATTGTGGCCTGAAAGCCATAGCCATTAAGAATTGCTACCTTCAGCCATTCTTCCCTTTCACCATAGAATGGTTTGGGGCTGGTAAATGTATGGAAAAGTTACCATTCATAGTATGTATAATCTGATCCATTTCTGGGAGGGGAATAAGTGCAAGATGGTTTTCTGGACTGTGATAAGTGTTTTGTTATGCTACTTAGTGTAACAAATGTCACTTTTGTTTTCCAAGCATTCATGCATGATGTACGGAGGAAAATATTGAATGTACTTGTGGTTGGCTGCTAAGATGACATCCTGATTTTCTCCAAAGGTGAGGCCAAGCATATTAGCCACATTCAAGTCCTGACATTGTTTTTTTGAGAGTAAATCTATATGGAAATCTCAGGTGATCTGACTTCCATGTCAAGTTGGATTTCTTCTTGGGATGGGCACATTATCTCTCCAGCAGAGTTGGAGATGGATCCTAAGAAGGTCAAAGCTATGCTGACCCAGGCCTATTTCCCACAAAGACATACAGTGTTTCTGAAGATTAGCAAATTTCTATTGCAGCATTATTTGCTAGTTTAGCTCCGTTGGGGCACCAATTACTAATCTCTTCAAAAGGGCACCACAATGTATAAGCTGGTCCCGATTGACTCAGAGGGCATTTGAGGAGATAAAAAAACAAGTTAACTTTTTCTCTTAAATTCAAGCATTCTGACCTTTCTGAGCCATTTCAAATGGAAGTTGATGCCCAGGTCTTATCCCAGTGAGCACATAGTCCACCTAAATTACAGGCCTCCTAAAAGGACCTGTGATATTGATAATTGAGCACTGTTGGCTGTTATGACCAAGGTTGCTTGCCACCTACTGGCTGGAACCATGCATACTCTGTTGGTGCCATCCCGACCATAGCCTTATATTGTATTTGACTGTTGCCCTCAAACAGTCATACAGGGATCCTGACCTTTGTGGATTGATTTTCTATGGCCCAGTGATTGGTCCCCTTGTCGATGGGAATCACCTGGGTCTTTCTCTATGAGGTAAATGTTCCAATGAGCACAGGCACGTCCAATGTAATCAACATTGCATGAAACAGCAAGGAGAAGGTGCCTGACCTGAAACTATCGACCTGGCTAACTGGTGTGGTTGGGTGCCAAAGACTTTAGATTACCTCAGTCTTCAAAGAAATTGAAACTCTGGTGCTTTGGCCCCATTACAGTCAACTGAAAAGTAAGCCCAGTAACTTTCCACTGCAAATTACCTACACATCTGAAAATGCATCCTACCTATCACCTTCCTTTAAAACCCACTTTCAGTCAGTCTGTTTAGTTCTTAAGCTCGTTTTGTTGTTCGCAGGATTGTCAGTAGTAGTCTTGTTTACATATTCAGTCACCTGATTGATTCCCATAGAGTCTGTAGCAAGCTCCAGAATCTGGCAGACTGTGAGTGGTACTGTCCTAAGGAATATACTTGGTTTAAGGAGTTGTGGTTGACCACCTTGCTCTACCATCACCCAGATTTCCTTCTTTGGTGAGGTAGAGGGAGGTATAGATACAACTACATATGAGGATAGA
Organism: Gymnarchus niloticus; assembly: GCA_009936485.2. Classification (NCBI taxonomy): domain Eukaryota; kingdom Metazoa; phylum Chordata; class Actinopteri; order Osteoglossiformes; family Gymnarchidae; genus Gymnarchus; species Gymnarchus niloticus. The sequence continues at coordinate 7,659 of JAACJT020001180.1, read as the reverse complement.
ATGTTGAACTTGAGCTGAACAAGGAAAATCGATTGAACTTGAAGATGACTTAGCTTAGAGTGTTTCTGCTTGAAAGTATTTTGCCCCTTTGCTAGATGCTTTTGTTTGTTGGTTCTGGTTCTTACATATTACACTGTTATTTTTTTCGTTCCTGGTTTCCTGCTTTGACATCCCTGTGTGTACCTTGGTCGTTTGCTCCGTGTTTTGAATTGGGGAACCCCTCCCTGTCAGCAGCCCAAGTCTTGTCAGCCCTGAGCACTGATGTGATCTATTTGGGGAAGGCATCTGCCTCAGGCAGAAAACCGAGTCCTCGACAAGTGGTCACCCAACTTGGGATGCTTCTTTGTTACCTGCTATTTGTATTGTATTGGGATAACATACCCTATAGTGGTTTTTGTTTTAATTTAGTGGTGTCTTTCATCTTAACCATACATAGAAAATTTACAGTACAAGTAAGAATAAAATAGTACATGAAAAATTTAAAATCTCAAATTAATGTAAATCAAATAAACAATAATTGAAACAATAAATGAAATAACTCTAATTCCTCTCTTCTGTTGTTTTTTTAGTCTTTTTTTTTCCCTTCCAATTTAAGTACATTGTAACTACCACACACTCCTGTTAAGTGCCTTTGGAAAACTGTGTTGTGAAAGGCACTATAAAAATACATTGTACTGAATATTCTAAGCATTAGCTTATGTGTGAACATATAGCAGTCCACATTTTTTGACTGAGACATTTTTTTCTTCTTTCTTCAGACCAAACCTTTGTATATAATTGTAGAAATAGATTAATGTTGGTAAGTGTGGTGTAGGATATTTTGTCTTTAAAAGTAGTCGTCTTTTCATTTTTCAACTTCCATGATAAATAGTTAAAATCAGAGATGAGAAGTTTCTGCTCCATAAATTCATTACATATCTGACAATCTTCATAATTGTATTTTTATTTTTTTTATTTGGTTAACCAGGTGCTTTCCCCTTGATAATATAAACCTTTAAATGGTGATCCTGTACTTCTTCATGCTCTTGCATATAATTTCCAAATAACTGGACAAAATTTCAATGTAAAATTCCAGCTGACCATCAGCATAAAATGGAAGAAAGCCTGAAATAACATAACTGTAGGGTAAATTCTAGTGATCATTTTTTTTTTTCAATTTATTTCAATATGGTATGCCTTATTAGAAAAGACGTGAAATCTTTTGTAATGTGAAACGTATTGTGTCCTCAATTCCTTAATTTAAGTCATTTTAAAATACCTGTGTTGATTTTGTCAATATGAACAGGTTTGACAAACCCGAGATTGAGATTTAACAAAAAGGAAAGGGACTGACTTTATGGCACTTTATGTTGCTTAAAAATGTCTAAGCCTTTCATGTGCAGATCCACTTAATAAACACACGTTTAAAAGTAATTTAGAATCTCTGAGGCTGGCTAGTACCTTGTGACACACCTGCAGACGTATTTCATGGAAGAAAAGGGTTATTCCCGACAGTGTCTTCCTTTTATGGAACGACGGAATGTGGAGAATGGTTGGTTCAATATAGCATACACAGTAAACACAGAAAATAAGAAATGCTTTTTGCTTGGGCAAGAAAAGGGGGAAAAAAAACATGTATTTCGAGAAAAGGATGAGAGCTGTGGATTGATACTTTGAATGTGGGACAGGATAATGGAAGTAAAAACAAAGGATAGCAAAGCAATTTGAATATAATGTGGGGAATAGGAGAGGAAAATTATCGATACGTAAGTCCTCTGTCACCTGACTATCCCTTACAAGACAGCCATGAGCCACTACATTATAGAAAGGATGGATTTTAGATAAATTGTTAGTTAAGATTGTTAGGGGAGAGAGCCTCTCACTCAGTGTCAACGTGAATTGTTGGCTTGGAAAAAAGGTGTGGTTAGGTTCTGTGACATTACTGGGTATTCATGTATTCATTCATTGTTACTTTACACTAACTAGAGTTGCTCTTTATGCCCTAAACAGTCAGTGAGTGTCAATTCAACCTCTGCAGTCAAGATGGCTTCCATGTTATTTGTATAGTCAGGTGGGAGTGCTGGAATGTGATTGGCCTGTTTTGGTCTGAAGGTTTGTTCAGGGGGATACTCATGGGGTTAGAGTCCTTTTAAGAGAGCCAGTCTGTGGATGGATTGTAACGTACCATCCCAATAAATAATTCTAACTTTTAGTTAACATGCTTCCTGTTTTTAATTTGGGGTACCAGCCAATAATAACACTTTTCTTTGTACACATGTATAAAATTGGCTGAGTCACTTACTATCACTTTAAAAAAATAATAGCTCAGAGTCAATGGATGTTCCATCCTTTCCAGCACCAAAGTATGGGATGAATATTATTCTTCTTACTGAAAGTACGGTTTAAACACAGACCCAGGGCGTTCCCTTTGAAGGCCTAACAGACCAACATCTGCATTTTGTCTGGAAGACAATCCCACAGAAAAGAACAACACTGATGGCCAAGATTCTACCAATTACTGTGCCAAGTTAAATAGACTTCTTTGAGATACCATCAGTGTGAGAATTCACAGAACGCTTTAACATTCCTCACAGATGTGCTTAATAACAACCAGGGCCATAATATGCCAGACTGCGGAGGGTAAACCAGACACTGAAGCCTGTCTGAGTGAGCAAGAGAACACAGCCGCAAAGAACTCAGCAAAAGCTTAACTGCCTCTAAGCTTTGTGATAACTTCATAGCAACACCCAACCTGTTGATAGACCTACTTCTCTATCACCAAGATGTGCTCAGCCATTTACCTTTTAGTTTCACACCAAGCTGATTGCTTACCATCATTTTAAGTCAAATCAAGTCAGGTTTTATTGTCACGTGTTCCAGAGATCACAGTGAAAATCTTATGCCAGAGTTGCAGGGGAGGGTACAGGGCATGGGGGTCAAAAAAACACATGATACAGATTTACAATAAATACAAGGGATACAGTGCAACACAGACGGCAGGGTAATGGGGGGGTTACAGTGTATAGACATAAGGTAGTGCATAAGACAGGACAGTGCAAAATTACAAACAGGCAATAATAACAAAGTGTGTTTAGCCAGTGAGAATAAAGTGCAGTAGTAAGCAATTTTGTTACGTTTTTTCTTGTCTCCAACCTCTTTTCCATCAATTTAGTGTACTCAGCTTAATTTACATACTTCTCTATTTATTTCTGTTTGTAGGTGTTTTCTTTTATTGTTAAGGAATTTATAAGTGTAGTTGTGTATTGTGGTCATCTGTCTTTATGGAATATCTTAATAATTTACTGTCAACAAATGAAATGTAGTGCTTCCTCAACTCAATCTACTAACGGGTAATTGTTTAGCTTGTGTGTCAGTATTTATGTATAGCATTTTTAATATTGCTTTCCTGCCCCAGAGTGCTTTATCAATCTTCACTACATATACTGTTCCTGGTGCCCCCAGATGGGTGACGTTAATTTAAGAAGCTGCATTACCTGGGGACAGCTATGACTCAAATACAACATATGACAATTAAAAATTGTGTGCTTTCAATGAAATGGTGCCGTTAAGTACGTGAATATTAATCGTACTGGGGGTTATTAGTTAATTAAAAGTTTATTTGAAAGGGGAATGGCTGCTTATAAACAGCTATAGAACACACATAATGTTGGGTTAATGTTTTCCTCCCTGGGGTGAATTGTCCATTATTTGTTTGGTCTTTAAAAGATAAAAGCAGCATTATGGCTAATTTATTCCAGTTGAATCATTTACGTAATCAATTGACATAGAATCAAGCTGTTTGGAGTCAGGCAGGAAATTGAGCTGGAAACAAATTGTTAAATGTCAAGCCCTTCCCGTGTGGAAACTTAGTGGCCAGCCCCATAGCCTCAGACCTCCAGGGTTGTGGGTCCACTTTCCAAGCCTGACTCTCTGTATTTGGAGTTTCTCTGAGCGCCCGTTGTTTGTGTGGATTTTTGCCTGCAGTCCGAAAACTTACAGCAAGGCAAACTAGCATCCCTAAATTGTCCGTAGTGTCTAATTATGTTGCTTCCAATAGACTGGCATCCCTTCCAAGCATCGCTCCCTATCTGGGATATGCTGCAGGCTCACAATGACCCCGAACTGAATAAGTGATCGTAGAAAATGGGAATAGGTAAATTCTTCCTTTTGGTGTAACACAAAACGAGTACCTTGAACACAAAATACCTTGTGGTTAAAACACAAACTGCATCTATTTGGTATTCTAAACAACCGCGTTTTGCTAAAATGAGAATGCTGACGATTGTGCTTGGCCAAGAAGTTGACGGTAGATTTATATCTCAAAAGGGTGACCTTGAGTAGGGTTGTGTGCAATATGATGCAGTGCAGAAGTATCTGTAGATGTCGTAAATGCTGCTACTGATTTACGGTTTCAACAACTCAGATTTATTACAGTAGCTCTTCTGGATGCCAGTGGAAAATTGTTGCTAGCAGAAAACGTTTGAAAATAGCATAAAAAATCATTGACTGATAAACATGGGATTTTCACGGCTCCTGACAATAATTTCTGTATGGAAGACAGAGACTGTATTGGGCATATACTCAGAGTTTCAAAAAAAGACTAATATGACACAAGAAATTTCAGTTATCCGGTGTTCATTCAGCCACTTTCTCAAAGTGTCCGGCCACAAAATTTACGACAGGACACATCTTTGAACATCCAAAAATTATGTAAAAATTCCTGGTAATATGTATGTATATTTCAGAAAGAACAGGCCACTGAAATGTACATCAAACAAGAGGAAAACAATAAGGAAAACAGGCATGGAATAAACAAGGCCCTTTCAGTAATGGTGTGATTTAGCCAGCTTTATCACCACTTGGCCCATCCTTGCTGTGTGTGTGGACTTTTCATGTCCTCTTCTCCCTATCATTCAGGGTTCCTACCACAGTCCAAATATATTCAGTTATGGTAATTGGCATCTTGGAATTGCCCTTAGTCTTTCTATGTGCATGCATCTGCCCTCGAGTGGCCTGGCATCCAATCCAGGATATGACCAGGATAAGTGGTCATAAGATGGATGGATGGATGGATGGATGGATATAACATCAATGAGACAGGTTAACCTAATCTGTCCCCGATAATCCCACTGTCTTCGGTAACCCCACCCCCTCATTCAAAGCCTTAAACAAGATCACAGTCAGGTGAATGTCTATCTATAAACATGGACGTATTCACAGTTACTTTTCATGATTCTTATTTCTTTTATTTTATCAATTGTTTCAGCTGCCTCTGTTAGCATTTCTTTTTGCCAGTCCTCCTGCGAAACTGTTAATGTAGCTATTCGAAATGAGCACACACAATGACTCGTTTAATGCTACCAAACTCTTTCATTCACATTTACAACCATTCCATCTCCCTCCTTTTGGAAACAATTACATACTGAACATTCAGACATGCACACCAGCTTTCATATTAAGAAATATAACCCTTTCTACTTAAATACAAGGGTTTAACCCAGCCAAGGGTTCATATTAAAAGCGTCAAGGATAAATCTCGCTACTGAAACCCCTGCATTGTTCTTTTATTAATTTGTTCCTCCTTTCATCCTGTCAGATGCCAGTACTTGCAGTGTTTCATTTGGTTTCATGGCTAACTGCAATCCATCATTATTCCTCAATAGTATCCAGTACATTCCTTCTCCCAAAATACTCCTTCTCAAATTTGTGTTTGCAGTGGCTATAGTAACTGAAATGATTGGTTTTACATTAAAAAAAAAAAAAAAAATGTAAACGATGGATGCCATTCAATTTGGCATTTTTAATGTCAGTTATATTCAAAACTCATATATCAGTTAGGAAACAATTTCTAACTTGATCAGGTTATTTAGATCCTGAAATAATCTTGTAAGTTAAACTTTATTCTAATGTTGATTAAAATAGTTAAATATATTGAACTGCCTCTTTCTATTTATTTCACATGATGTATTTTTACACACATGCACAAATTTTACTGTCTATCCATTTTCTATAAGCACTTATTTACTGCAGAGTTACATTGAGCCTAGAACCTCTCCAGGGATCACAGGTAGATTTAGAGACAGCAGTGCACTTAGAACAGATGCCTTCAGTGTATGCATGGAAAGAGGGAACCTCATTGTAGGTCAATGGCTGCAGTGCTAACCACTGCCAACTGAGTCCCTGTTTGACTCCTAAACCATTAAATCTCTCTGATTTCTAGATTACATAAATTAGTCAACATTTTCCAGATGCAACAAGCTTGCAAAAAGTCTGGAAAAGAGTTACAATGTCAGACGTCCTCATGGAGGGATAGTAAGGACATGGGCCACTTAGCTTTCAGGAAAGCTGCAAATATTCCAACCAATATTTACATGAGTATGAATGAAGCAATTGTTTGTAGCTATTTTGGTCCTTACAATGTTTAAAGTCAAACTCATGTCCCTGCTTCAGGGCATCTACCAGCTTGCTTGAGAAGCCCTTGGAATTCTTCCTGGTGTGAGGAAACCTGCTCAGTTGTAAATATATACTGTATTGTTAGAAGTGCAGTTGATGTAAATATGTTAATTCCTTTGTTGTGCAACAGAGCAACGTGTTATATACCTTATCTGTGCATAGATACTAACTATGGGCTGTGGGAAGTGAAAGCGCACACGTTTGTTTACTTACCTCGGCTATAAACTTGACCACTGGGCATTTGTGATGGTAAATACTATCATTGTGGGACTTTGATACATGATGTATAATGCGTGATGTGTTCCCCTGTCCTCTTTTAAAGTGTTCTGACATGATGTAATTTTTCCACTGAGGCCTGTAGTGGAAACCACATTGAATACTGGACTTTCCCCAACATGAAACACAGGGTCTCACTGGACCTGCAAGTCTCTGAATGGAGCCTCTATATTCTTGGATATTTAAGGGATGACAAAGCAGGATCCTTTGAAGGTTTTATTCCAGCTTGATATTCCCAGGAGAGCAGCTAAAATGTAGCAAAATACAAAATGATGTTCACTTCAAGCAAGGATATTTATGGTAGAAAACAACATTATCACACTATTATTTGTTTTTATTTGGACTGTTTTATTGTGGCGGGACCTCATCTTCACTTTTCATGGCAACTAGAATTCTAGAATGTATCATTCGGCCTTCTATTCTTTCACCAAATATATTTATACTTCCATAGATTCTAGACTTAAGTGTCGCTGATTACTAGCAGATTAAATACAACCTTCAGCTTCCGCTTTTAGCTTTTGGTGGGCAAACACCGTTTCATTTTAAAGGCATGGCTACTTTCAGGCAATAATCTGATGTACAAACCCTTTCACGTACTTTTGTATGTATGCACGTGTGCATAACATTATAGGTAATCAGAATCAAAAAGATGGGAGCAATTTCAGCAAAAACTGTGTTGTAAGAAGAATTACTGTACATATTCTGCAGCCACATAGCCACTGATATCTGCTGATTTTTATAATGTCAAGGTCAATGGGTTTCTACCATACATCTCCTTCCTGTCTGACCAGCTGCCAAGCAGATATTTCAGGCAGAAAGAAGGAGTATAAAGTAAAATGAAATTTACAGTTTTTTTTGATCAAACTGTAAGGGGGGGGGGGGGGGGGGTTTGTGGGAGTGATTGCGGGGGAGGGGGGGGGGGTGGGGGTAAGGTAGAGGAAGAAGAATAAA
>JAACJT020001179.1:0-16090 GCA_009936485.2 Gymnarchus niloticus | reverse complement strand
GGGGCGGGGACGAGCCCGGGGGGGACGCGGGAGGCGCCCCGCCGCGCCAACCCAGAGGAGCAGCTGCCAACCCGAAATTACGGGGGGAGGGGCAGGGTGGCAGGCTGGTCTTTATGACACCGGTGACATTTTCAGCACATGACAACAATGGCCATCTGTAGAGGAACTTTGGGGGGGGTGGGGACAGTCTGTCACGGTCACTTCTGATAGCCTCAGGATTCTAGGAGGTGACAGAGCACCTGTTTGAGCTGTGTAGAGGGGTGGAGGGGGGAGCAGCAGCTCGCACACACAGCCCGCCCATCTCCCCGTGTGACCACTGCACTGCACGGCGTACTGGTACGCACCACCTTGTCTTGCTCCGTATTTTTGCAGCAACATCTGTCCGATCCCATTTAAAGGGACAGTTCAGCATTTTCCCCACAATACCTGCCCCCCCCCCCCCCCAACCCCACTGCCACCAAGAGCTGCAGTTGCAAAAGATGCTACAGCATCCAATTCAAATACTTTACGTAAAAAAAAAAAAAAATAAACGCTACACTTTATTCCTCATTATTACCAGGGGAAAACCGCATGTCTACCTCCTGTAGCAGGAGGCCACTGTGGCTCCCCCTGCTCAGAGCAATCCGTTGACTGTCCCCACCCAGCCACCCAGCCAGCACCAGCCGTTCGACGAGGCGACACCCCCAGTAAGACCACCTGAGGGCCGGCCTGCCGCACCGGGAGGTGACGTCATCGGGCAGCAGCCGAAAGAAAACTGCTGAACGGGCGAAAAGCTGATGCCGTGAGACACGGACGAGCTGAAAGGAAATACCTGGAGGGAGGAGGAAGTGCCGGGAAACTGACCATGACGACAACATCCGCGACTACACTCACCCTCCCCACACTCAGTCATCCTTCCTCAGGTCTCTCCGTAACCTTTGACCCCAACTGTTGACTACACCTCCCTCACTTACGAAAATTACAATTAATTTATAATAATTTATTAAAAACGTCATTAGGAATAATATCATCAAAGAATTTCCCACGGGATCAATGAAGTTCCTCTCATCTTAATTCAGAAACGTGAATCCGTAACCATCTACACTGTTGCCTTCATCATACTGCCACAAAGTTACATCGCTGGACATTTTACACAGCTAAGTATTGAAGAAAGAAGTTTTTTTAGATCCAGCCATCTTCTAACCATCTACCCTCTAATCAAACTTGAGTATCCAAAATATATGCACTCAGTATAGGAAATAAAACTGTACAAGTATTACAAAGGAGACGTCTGAATGTCCACATAAAAAATGTACAAAAAAATATTCCAGCCACTAATCCAGCACAGCCGGCAGCCTGTGGGGTTCTGTCACGGGCCACACTCACACAGTCAGACGCACTGACACAGCAGGTAGGGGTGTGTGTGTGTGTGTGTGTGTGTCTGTGTGTGTGTGCGCGCGCGAATGTATGGCTCTCAGTGCCCTGCAGTGAACTAGCATCCCATCCAGAGTGTACCCCAGCCTCGTGCCCTGTGTCATGGGCTGGCATCCTGTCCAGAGTGTACCCCAGCCTCGTGCCCTATGATGGGCTGGCATCCCGTCCAGAGTGTACCCCAGCCTTGTGCCCTGTGATGGGCTGGTATCCCGTCCAGGGTGTACCCCAGCCTCTTGCCCTGTGCTGCTTGGGAAATGCTCCAGACCCCTGTAACTTTGACCAGCTTAACTGGATAGAAGATGGATGGATGGATGGATATTGCTGTACATCAAATCCTCCAGAATAATCGGGTTTATCACTTCTCTCCAAGGCCACAATCCATCTCTGTCCACCAGCTTCGAGCAGCACCTCACGGGCCCCACACAAAACGCTGAGGAGTATCATCTCTAAGAGACGAACCTGACCATCCACCCTGAGGACCACATCAAGGCATCAGATTCTCACATTCGCAAAGATGAGAGTAAACAAAGTTACATCTCTGCTGCCAGGCACACAAACTCCTCTGACACCAAGGGATTTTAAAAGTGTACCCCTAAATTTTATATGTACCTGAGTCAAGCTGGACCAGGTTCTGCAAGGAAAGGATGAAGTCAATTAACCCAGATGGCAGTCAGCAGTGGCGAGCAACCCTGATCCACATCCTGGTTTCTACTCTGCCTCAGCACTTAATCGCTTTACTGCCGGTATTATCGGGACCGAATCTACGTTCACCTGGAGCTCCAGATGTAAAATTGGCTGCTGGCAAAACCCAGAAACCCGCAGTGCGGCACAGTGGCAGAGCCGTGGCGAATGGCGACAGGAAGCTGCGTCCCTCGCTGATCCCCGGAAACTCTCTGGGATCTACCGATTGCCCGGGACCGCAGCACCTCGTGGCAATCGGACCGAGTGCCAATCGACGTGTCGCTGATTGAATGCATGTTGCAGACGGCTCCTATCGTCTGTCGTCTCCCCACTGTCTGGTCTAGGTCCCCCCCCCCAGTTTCCGCGGTGATAGATGCCAAGGTAAGGGGCTTGGTGGGGGACAAAGACGCGGCACTCACAAGGCACAGCATGGCGATACAGGTTGTCTCGGATGATCTGCTGCAGCTCGTAGTCCGGCGACGACTTCGGAAACCTCTGGCTTAGGTAGTGCTTCAAATCTTTATTCAGCTTGCTTCCTGAAATGAAGGAAACAAGGACAAGTGTTAATGACGTCACCAAAGGCCCGTACGTCACACAACAAGGGTGAAAGGCCCCGCCATCCAATATTTCTTCGAGTGCGACTCCCCCTTCACACCTGAGTGTAGGGTTTGTACAAAAATTACACAATTTTATGGAATATTTCATCTGACAAAAGCTAATTAGCCTCACCTAATCAATGTCTTTTGCACATCTAAGGTTTATTTTCTGTATTTTACCTGGCTGCCTATCCATATACAACCAGTACTGTGTTATTGTTCAGTTGCTTACATCCATGACCATCTTTATAACTGATTGTCACCTCTAACATTGCATAACAGTTTGAAAGGGACAAAGACATGAGATTATTGTCCCATTCTTCTATCCATCTTGTAACCACTTATCCTAGTCAGGGTCATGGAATGGCCTGGAGCCTATCCCAGGCATCATAAGGCATAAAACTAGGGTATACCCTGAATGGGATGCCAAGCCATCACGAGGCACACATACACGTCGTAGAATGGGCAATTCAGACATGCCACATCAGCCTAAAGCACACGTCTTTGGCCTGCAGGAGGAAACCAAAACGCATGGATACAACCCACAAGACACGGCAAGAACATGCTAACTCCACTGAGCCACTTTGCCCCCCCCTCCATTATTACTCCAATGACCACAAAACACTTCAGGCATTTCCACTTCAGCCAGTCATCTCGTGTGGTTTGCAGTAAATTCTTTCTTCACGCCACCCACAAACCCCTTTACCATGATACTAAAAAATTCTATTTGCTGCAATTAAACCACAAACACACATACACACACACTTTTTCTATAACAACCCAAATTACTGTTGCAACACACCAGGTTTTCCATCATGAAATCAAGGGTTTCAGTTTAATTCGATCAGCGTGGAATGTAAGCATGGCTTAACCAGAATTCAATCATAAATGCAAAACTGCTCCTGATCTCCTGCCCCGGCAAATAACACCCACGATACCGGCCGTACACGGCAGTTTTTTCTCAGTCAAACAGGACCGAAACCAGGAAGCTCTGACAGTCTGGACAGTCACTGGATCCCCAGGCTGCAGAAAGACAATGATAATTCGGCAGACAATGTGAATAATTTACCACCCACCACTATACCATCTGCTTCCCAGGTACAGACTGTCTACAAAGTGTAAAACAGTGAAGATGTCAGCGGCTTGTTTTGTTTAGGCATCAAAGTGACGCTCCATCCTGGGCAACATCAGCGTCGACCCCTCCTTCCTACACAGTCCCCGGTACAATTAAGCACACACACACACACACACACACACACACACACACACACACACACACACACACACACACACACACACACACACACACAATTACACCACTTGAAAATATAATCTAGTCCTGATGAAAAATAAAGCACAACAAAATAAACTTTCATCTCCGTCTAGTTTTAACCCCAAACCATTCTGATCCATAACACTAAGTTTTCCCTTAACTCATAGCTAGTTGCCGAGCTATAACTCACTCTCCCAAAGTAAACACGGGGGTCCTGATGCTGAAGTAAGTAGAAACGAATCCAGGTGGGCAAAAATCTGACTAGCATTCCTGCAGAGTGAGCTTTGAATTGATCTGCACATATATGACCACAAGCAGGAATTCAAATACCATGACACACAGCTAAGATTTACCAACTTGAACACTGGGATCAACAACGGTCTTTGGCACACTGACCATTCACGTTCAGATGGGTTTCTGGGTTAGAGAATAAAGGCAACCCCTTTCATACCTAGGATTTAAACAGAGTACAGATAGAGGTGATTCACTGCACTGATATACAAGCCTAAATGATAGAAGCTTTAAGAGAATCTTCACAGTTTGAATTAATTAGATAATCATTTGTTAGAAAGTAGCTTCTCTTTTGGCTGAGGCACTTGTGAGCATTCCGACAAGCGGGATGCTCAACCCTGTTTCTTTAAGGAGCGCTCCACGGACTTCGAGGCCTCAGGAGGCGCGAGACGCGATGCTGAGTCAAAGCGAGCGGCTGCCACCGTCGCCTGGATTCCAGGATCTGGAGCGTCAAAACGCCTCAACGTGCAGACAGCAGACGGAACGCATTTCTCTGCCAGACTTAAAACATGCCGTTCTGTCTCCGCTGTAATTAAAGGAACACCCCACTGCAATTACAGTTTAAAACTAGATGCAAAACTAGCTTGGACTGCACTTTGGAGCCAGTCATAATGAGGCTCTCTCATGTTTAACTTGTGTTGAACCACTGGAATCTGTAGATTAACAAATAAGATTCTACCATAAAATGATAGACACACACACACACACACACACACACACACACACACACACACAAGCTTTGGAAATAGCATAAAACAGCAAGACCTGAAGTCACAGTAGAACATTAATTTAGGCCAGGGGTGTTCGATCTTAACTGCAAAGGACCAGTGTGGATGAGGGTTTTCATTCCAACCAATGGCTCCTGCTTGGTTGGAATGAAAAGCTGCACCCACACCGGTCCTTTGCAGACAGCCGTGATCCAGGCTTAGCAGAATCTCCACACAGTGAAATATAATTCTGGATAAAGTCGCAATGAGAATCGTCGAGGATGTGGAAGGTCTTTGGACATCCCTGGGATATTGAGTGATGAATTCAAACAGCCAGAAATGGTTGCTGTGGAAACAATGTGAGCGATGTCTATGGCACCAGGCGTCTGGGACAGACACCAGGGAATTGGCGGGTTACTGTGACGATGTTGGAGCATAGCACAAAAAAGGTACAGTCTCTGACCCATCCGACAGGTTCTCCCCGTGTTATGACGGACACGTCTGAATTTGCCGGACGGAACGTCACCGTCATCCAGCGTTCCACGATCAGAAGCTACAGACCCAGAAGTTAATCAGATGCCCTTTGAGCGACACGCTGCCGTTGTCCAGCTGCCAACGTCAGCTGCAGACAGAAATGCGTTTAGATGCTCTGAGATGCATCTTTCAATGAACATTATTAAAGCAACCAACACCACAAAAAAAAAAACTCCCAGAATGCTGTACTGTTTCTAGGTCACAAATGTTCTAGGAGAGATGAATTCTTACAGTAAGAGCCACTTTTCCCAAATGCCAACAGTGTTCGAAGAAGCAAAACCCCCCACAGAGAGTCCTCACTCAGCCCCATTAAGTGATGCGGCACTGAATGTCAGAAATTTTACAGTCACACAGAGTAGCGAACCCAGTGGTTAATCCTTTGGCATATGGCTACACAGCGTCTCAGAAACAATACAGATTTAAAGATCTCGTCAGTTGCTACACAGATGGCGAGGGAACAAATATAAGGGTGGATTTAAATCCCGGGTAAAAATCCGTGCTCCATATGGGACTCCGAGTTTTCCCATGGATGTTAGGGCTAAACAAAACGGGCTGGGACTCAGCCCATTAAAAAATTAGTATGTCAGAAAATAAGCCTACTGAAGACCTGTAGTCAAATATAGATAAAGTTTATCAAACCCTGAAGGATATTAGACCGTGCAAACGCAGTCTCCCCCAACCTGAAATGATGCAGTGGAGACACCTCCATTTGGAAAGAAGCAGAGCCTCCCCCTGGCCAAAGGACCACTGTGGCTGTAGGACAGCTCTCTCGGTGTGCACTCTCTCCAATGTTAGCAAAGTAACCAGGCTTCAGGGCCTTTCATTTCACCCCATTCCATGCCAGCAGACCCCTGATCTGCAACGTTGTACGCCATGGAGATCCAGGCAGTGGTTCAGGACAAGAGAACACACTGTGCGGGGAGCTATGAAGGCTAACTAGAGGCAAATATAAAAAACATGTAGACAAGACACGAACACACACAGACAAGTAGTGTTTGTTGCAACAATATTTTTTCATGAGCTGAGCAGGCACTAGTAATTGAGTTCATATCCCTTTTCAGGAACTGGCATGTACTGCCTAAATATTTACCACAGGTCAGTGCTGTACCGTATTTTCATGTATCCATTTTCAGACAAAACACCAGCTTTATTTTTCCCCCATAAATACTGAATGAAACTAGAAAAATCCACTTTCAGTTTTTTGTGTGCGGGAACTGACAATTACATGTATGTCTGAGAAATACGCATCATGAATATAGTGATTGCATGTTTGCACGCTTGCCCCAGTGCGTAAAAGCACCAAGCATATTTCATCTGACATCTGCGCCTGCAGACGTAAAAGTTTCAGGTGCCTAAAATGAGCAGATGTCTTCCAAGAAAAGTCTGCGTTTTCTTCACATTTCGTAAAATTCGCTCTTAAAGATTGATTGCTATTTTTATGATGGCAAAGTTATAACTGACCATTAACAATATGGTCATGACATTGAATCACTGTCTGGAGTTTCGTTTTTCTTAACGGTGAATTTTAAAAGCATGAGCCAGAACTCTTTGAATATTATTTCTTTTGCGGAAAGCTGTGCGTCATCCCATACAGCGTGGTTATGAGTAACAATTTTAATATGATTTCAGTCAATAACTGTAAACAACTACATCAAGTCATCCAACACACCAAATATTAAATATACCCGACAGCGGGTGAATACTTTAAGAGTAAAAATTTCAGAGAAGAATTAGAGAACAATCAAAATTTATTCCATCAGAAGTTATAAATAGAAGCATGACATCTCAGTTTGAAATCACTGTTTACGATATTAGACAGCAGAAGGCATCAAGCGGAAGAACATTGATTGTTAAGGCAGAGACTGCAGGTTCCAAGCTGAAACTTTACTTTCTATGAAGAAGTGACAGGACAAAAGAAGCTTCAAAACCCATGGCGGGTGAGAGTAATCTAAACTAACCGCTAAATGAGGCTTCAAAACCCATGGCAGGTGAGAGTAATCTAAACTAACCACTCAAAGGTGATGCTTAATGAAGCTTCAAAACCCATGGCGGGTGAGAATCTAAATTAACCAAAGCTGATGCTTAATGAGGCTTCAAAACCTGTTGCAGGTGGGAGTATCTTGAAATAACCCATCAATACTGAGGCTAAAAGCTCCACTTTCACCACATTCTTTCTCCGCGCCTAAAACACGTCTAATTTGAAGAGGCGCGCTGATTTTAATTTATGGCAACAGGTGGCGTGAGTGGGCCACTCAACCCGGCAGATGGCATGGCCATCAGCACTGGACTCGCCCTTCACCCAGCCCACTTTAAACCGCCAATTTGCTCTGCTGCGTTCTGGTGGGGCCAAAATGGCTGCTGGGGTCCTATAGCTTAACAGGGGGACCATATTGAAAGGCCTTAATGTGGCATGAACTCACAGAATGTGACCGAGGTGGCCAAAGTCCATCAAGCAGCGACATGACCGTATGCCAGACACTGTGCATTAAGCCGCCCGAAACGGAGGCCTCAAATCAAATCAAAAATGAATCACGCAACTGAAAATCTGGAGTTGAATAATAGGGAGGTCATGGTGTTGGGTGCACATTTCCCTATGAATGGAGGAAACATGGTTAGCTAGGCATACATGTGCAAGTCTGTCAGTGTTATTGAGATCATTTCTGGGCCATCTCTCCTGGTACGGGTTGTTCCTGGGCACTAGTTTAAAGGCATTCCAGATTAAGCCTGATTCACCTCAACCACATATAAATAGTTTCACTGAACGTCCATCGAAAGTGATACATTTACTTTTAAATGAAGTCGATATTTCCAATACAAACTCCTTATTCTCAAGGTATTCACACCTTACAGTTTTTAGCTTCGTTAATCGGTAATCGTAATTGCCTCTTTAAATCCAACCAACAGCTCAATCGTCAACAGTGCCGGCTATTCCGTACAGGCACCGTAGCATCAACTAGCGAAAGCAGCCAGTCAGAATTCCAAAAAGCAGGCTTGGGTCAACAACGAGGGGGCTCTTGAAATTGGACATGCAGTGCTCTAGCGACACCGGGTCAGAGGTCATTCCAGCAATATAGGCGTGGCCCACAATGATGCACACTGCCACTGCTCCAGTATGTAGACCAAACAGAAACTCCAGAGGGCCTTTCTTTGTGACTCGAGGGCTAACCGCTTCACAAACCTGGAACTCTGCCTTTTCATTGTCACAATAATCTTTCCTACAACTCGAAAATACTGCAACTACAGCAAAATCCTAGAGCTCAAAACAAAATTAGGATGTGCATGTTTGTCAGCAGATGACATCGCTGATGTATCTTCTGCTCAATGAATATGCACTGCATCCTTTCTGACTCAGGATAAATCCAGAAAAATCTCCTCACGGGCCCCAGTGCAGACAGCCCACAGGACTTCAAAGTGCTTCTGATTTTGAGGGCACTAAAAGGGTCTGGCTCCATCTCTACTGAGCTCATTAGCATCGGGCTAATTGGAGCCCAGGTGCCTTCTCTTTGCATAATTTGGCAAATGAAGGAAACAAAGCCTTTGGCCAGAATGCTCCCAAAACGAGGAATGCAAGAAGAGCTATTATAGTCGTGGCACTTGGTTCCCAGTTGAAACTCTGGTCTTTTGGTTTTGCCTGCTTACAGCTGTTGATGTAGCTGTCCAGAAGATGCCTGTACGTCCAGATATTCATCTCCCACACTTCTCCTCTAGCATTCCCTTCCACTCTTCCTTCAGCTTAGCCAGAGAAGCTTGTTAATCACATCTCCAACAGCGGCAGATCTGCCTCCCTTCAGGATCGACTCCCATCCAGACGGTGGATGATTTGCTGCCAGTGATTACGCACCACCTAACCCAAACCATACCCAGTCAGCCTTTTACTGGGAACTTCAAATTATCCCACATAAATAAAAAATAAGTGAGAGTATTAACACAAATTTCAGATGCCTGAAGGCCACTTGGCAGCTAAAGTGTTAAATACGATCAAAGGACCTACACTTGGATGGACCATCACCATACTGTAGTAATGAGCTTGATGTAATTGGGACATTCCTGTCACCATGTCACATGACTGTGGGCATTCTAAAAGTTCTGCCAGCAAATCTGATAAACGTTTTGAATCTCCACGATGGCTAAACTGCCAGCCACCTTGCTGTCAAATCTCCCAGACCATTAGCAAGCGTGATTTTCAGCCAAACTACACCCCGCACGCAGGGTTTAAATGCTGTCCTCTGCAAACAGCGTGCTTTCTGGGGCTTCCCTGAGCGCGTGCAAAATTCCAGGACAGTAATGTCTGTTTCCACCCTGATTCTACAGAGCCAACATCATTTCCTGTGTTGGACGATGGAGGCCAGGGTGGCAGAGTAGCAGGAGCAGAACGTGGATCCTGAGAAGACACCTCAGATGCAAGGGGGTGAGAACGCAGACAGTAGCTACCACCCACCATCCTCCAAGGGACGCTGTTGATAAGCAGAACGTGGAGGGCCATACAGGTTTCTTGGTCACTGCATCAGGAAGATCCCCGTTACTGGAAACCTTGTCAAACACTTGAGCTGTCTTCAAGGGGATCTGAGACCATCAGCTGCCAGCAAATGAAAGGACTTTCTCTTTGAAACCCTGACACAGCTGTCTGTGACTGCAATCGATAACACAAACAAATCGCCTGATGTTTGGCTATCTTTACGAGGCGTTGTTCGAGGAACGGCCGACACCCTAATTGAGGTCTTGAAACTCAGACTACTTTTTATTCTAAATGAGCTGATATTCCATTAGAAGTTCATGTTCTCACACGATGGTCATGTGACCCGGCGACTACAGAGGACCACACGCTATTGGCTGCCGTGGTGCCTATCCTCTTGGGTGCCACTCTAGGACCCAGCTCTGCAAAATCCTTGCTCTCCTGCACTCGCTGAACTCTCCTTAATGTACCCTGTTGCTTTTCTGCCCCCGAGAGCTTTTAGCAAAACACAAATTTAAGCACTCAAAAGAACACCGTTTTTTTGCACACTGGCTAAGCACACTGTACCGGTGATGGCTTTTATCCTAACATCCCGGTGACAGAACTGCTTTCGCAGAATTTCACTTTTAACCTTGCGTCTGAACCCGAGCCGCGTGGCTGTTGAATAAATCCTAAGTTTGCGTGGCACTGCTCTTTCGAAACGAACGGCGAACTCAGGAGGGTTTGCTAACGTGGAGCCGATGGTAAACCGCCATTTGAAAGAAAAGCATCCCGAAAGGGTGACTCTGTGCTGGATGTTACTGCAAGCTGTGGCGTGATTGGTCTGGTGTAGCTTTCCCACGCTCTCTCCTTTAGACACTTTCTCTTGCCCTTGCCGGTGTGTGTCTGGCTTAGACTATTTTGGGAGGGCAAAAAGAGTCCTATCAGTTCCGCAGTGTTTATACCAGAGCTCCCAAAAACAGAAGTTCTTCCAAGTTGGAGTGGCAGCTCAAGTATAAAAAAGGCAAGGTTTCCACATGGATGGGTTCTCACGTCGCCGCGCCTGTTTTTGTGTGAGTATGGAACATGTTTTCTGATAAACGGACAGCTGAGTAGTCACTGTTGTGTCTGAGCATTTCTGGAAGCAGGAGATAAGAAAGGGGAGTGTGAAGAAAATGAACGTGTAAACAGTAGTCAAGTAACACTTCCTATTTTTTTTTTTTTGTTCGAGAAACAGGCCTTCCTGCTATCGGAGGACATTCGAGCGGTCTCGCTCATGGCCAGACGGAACGATGCCCTTGCCGCTGCTGCGGAGATGTGCTCGGCTGATTGAGATTCTGAGCCCGTCTCCTGGCTCAATACTGCCCTCTCTGCTCCTCCTCGCCAGGTCTGACGACGAGACTGCCCTGTTACTACGGTAACTTCAGACTGTGCTCGGAGCCCAGTGTGCTGCCCCCCACTGGGAGAATTCAGAAACTACTCTGCCAGTAAAATAAGCATTTTTTTTTTTTTTTTTAGTTACTTCTGTCTCCTTCCTCCTTATTCAGGTAAACAAAAACAAAACAGAAAAGTAGAAGTGAGCAATATCATGCAGAGATTTCACAAACCCATTCTCCCATCCACGTGATTAACTAGTTAAAACATAGCTGGAAAATCTTCTTTAGGTTGACTGAACTACACAAAGCAACTGATTTGTCCTATAAAGGATGTAAAAAACTCAAAACCTAAGTTCAAGGTGGCATTCATACTGCCATTTAAGCAGTGCAAAATCTTCACCTGCATCTGTGTCTCAAACCCGGCATATAATTTAGAGTCGGTCCAAGGAGAGACAAATGCCACTACCATCGATGAAGGCTCCGTCAGAAACCCCAGGCAGCTTGTGTTTGCATGCACGACATGGGCAGTAAATTTATTCTAACCTTACAGTCCCCACTAAGCAAACAAAAATGTATTCTGTGGCAAAGAACCGAATCTTAATGCAAGATGTTTACAAAGGCAGCCAAATGTAATAACTCAGCAGTGACCTGCCTCCTTAAGGTTAAATGTGTAACTAGACTAGTCTCACTTCTTCACCCATGGCATCTGAGTACTGTGATGCTGTGCATCGGAGCGAGGCATACTTCTTGCAGAAACACACATCCTTCCATCTCCTACCTCAAACATGGAGTATGGGATAACACCCTTGCATACCCAGTTCTCCTCATTCATTTGTAGACCTTTGTTTGAGGCAATTTACACGCTACCCAAAACCCACTCACCAAAAAGATTCATTTATGTGAAGAACAAAATATCAAAAGGCTATTAAAAAACCCACACACCAAGAGCAAGTAAGATTTTAGTTACTCAAATTTACAGCTGAATTTGTGAATTTTGAAATTCTGAAGAAACTGACTTTGGGAAAGACACCCCACTAATCTGAGGCTGCAGTCAGGCAGCCGAGGCACTGAGGTTTGTTTTAAAAGAATGAGAAGCTATTTCAAGAGGCTCGGTTACTCACTCTGTCCTTTAATATTAACTCTTGTACATTTTTTATGTTTTCATACCCGTCGGTCATCTGTGAGGATGTGGCCTGCCTACATCATTGAACCTCATTCCCAGAGTGGTCCTGGCGTGATGTCACCCAAACAGAAGCATGCAGGAAAAGGGCCCTCGCTTGAGCTGACTTGAAGTAAGACTGTGTATGGAAGGCACTGGCTCTTGAGGTTAGTGTTCCCATTCACACGTGAACTACACATGGTCAGGACTGGATGTTGTCACCAGAGCATCTGGAGGAGACGGCTGCTTTTTCACTCGTTATTACTACCACCGATACAGCTGATAACGTGGTTGACAAGGGTTTAGGTGCCCACAGTACCTGGACCTTCAGATCTGCCCTGGGTAAAACAGCAGGCGAGTGATTGATTTATAAAGTTCATGCTGTCATCACTGACTAATTACTAGTTGGTCTTCATGTATAATTAACTCCCTACAGTTCCTTCTAGCTGAGCGTTCCCATTAAGAAACCCTGCAAGCCGCTGGCTCATCAGTTGGATCTAACATCTCAACCAGATCCTCGCAGAAGCAGTCTGTGGTTTCAAAGAGATGCTGGCCCAGCTGTCTAAGCAGATCAAGCCATGGTCCCCATCATTCGCGAGACGGCTCGTGGAGGGCGGAACCATCACTGAAATACTTAAAAGGGCTGATGGAACCAATGGAAGCAGCCAATAAATATTCATACAAGTTTTAGAATATCTACAGCCAATATTTAAAATGTACCATTAGCGCCACCTATGGTGAGGTCAACAGAATGATAGCTCCAAGCCTGCACAACGCGCAGCAAGGTCCTGCTGGAGGGACTTCAGCCGTAGAATGAAACAGTGGTATCCTCAGTCTTCAGTGTCTCTCAGCCCCCCCAGACGCTCACCAGATACAGCAGCAGAGGCGACCTGGAATACACCGTTGGGACGAGTCGTAATTCACGGCAAGATGACACGGCACAGCCAGGCTGGCCGAAACGGCTTCCAGCGAGACGCTCGAAAGGGGAGGCAGCTTTGTTTGATCGAAGTCAACGTTACGCTGCAATCTGACAAGACTAGCAAGGAGATCTCCTCTAGAGGGCACAGATTCTCAAACTTGTATGAATCAGCTTTAAGAGTTCAACACCAACTAAAGTACAGGCATTTTCATGAAGTACCACTTTGTAATTAAAAGTACTCATGAAGGAAGAAAATGAGGACTATTAAGATCTCGGAATCACATTTCTACACATACGGCTCCATTTTTCTGACTTTCGCTTTACTGAAGAGGAATGGCACGGTCACATGTTGGGTGCCTGGCTGCTCTCCTCCAAAGTCTTCTGGCCTTTTCCATCGATGTTCATTGTAATGACCACACACTCCTGTTAAGTGCCATATTGTTAAAGGCACTATATAAAAATGACATTGAATTGGTCCAGTGAGCGGTTTTTTTTTTTTTTTTTTTTAAACAAGTCGATTTTTTTCATTGTATGAGCATATTTTCAAATGTGTCTGAATATTCAGTAATAAATCAGCCGTTTCAGTTAAAATTGAAAGCTGATGGGGGAATGAAACATCCACAAAAAAGGGGGATGGGCATATCTGCTTATGAGCCAAAAAGAAACTTCCGGAGACACGTGACAGAAAATAAACTAGCCTCTGATGAGACTTCTTCACACCAGCAGATGTTAACTTCCTCAGGCCTGCAATTAACCCGGCCAAAAAGCAGGAGGGGGTGGCAGACACTGGAGTCGGCTCCTCCCATCACCACGCTACTTCCTGCGGCTTCCTAATTACTCAGACCGCCCTACTAACCGCCTCTTCCCTCCTCACACGCCCCGTCCCATCCCATCACCGCCCATCCCTCAACTACCGAGTTGTCTAGAACCTTCCACCTGCGAGCTGCATCTGTCACTCAGCTACTGGAACGCAGAGCTGAGGAAGCTCAGATTCCCCATGAGACACGACAGGCCAGCAAGCGGAGAGACGGGGCACGGCGGGGTGACAGACGAGCTGCCATAACGTTGACGGGTTCATTAGCAGAAACCAGCTGCGGTGTCTGCGAGGCCCCGACATGGAGATGGCATCGGCGGGAGAATCCAGCTGCCTGCCAGGCCTCTCCAACAACAAATATCCTTACGTCCTGCGTAGAGGCCACAGAACATCGGTGGGCCATCAGTTATCAACCTCAACTACTCAGCAAAAGATTAGCCACCTTTATTTATTCTTTTTAGCAAGCAAATTACGATAGTCAAGCTTGCATTACAAAATGTACAATTTCTCCACGTCCTTTTGGTAAATAATATTATTTCCATTAATGTTACCAAAAACGGACACAACAAAGGATGCTAGCTCAGGCTTTGCGTGCCCCGCTTAACCCAGACGGAGCCCGAGTAATTAACCCTCAATTAGTCGTCATTATGGGGGAGGGATACTCGAGGCTCCGTGCCAGCACCCTGCAGCACACGTGCCCCGTCTCGTTAACAGACGCCTCGTTTTCATACAAGAAATGAAACCGCATCCCAAATCTACACCGGCTCGTTTTTAAAATGCGCTCATTAAAGGTGGCAGCCACGTTTGAGCTGGGACTGCCTGAATCGTATACACCGAGCGTGTTTCTGGAAAAGGGACCCTTTGCGTGCAGCAGCACAGTCCAACCTCGGTAAGGGAGGACAGCGCTTGATCAAAGATGCTCCCTTACCATCTGGTCCGAGCGTCCAGACAGCATCACCTTCTCCTGGGTGGGTCCCTGAGCTGGCCACGCCCTCCCTTCCTCCTACCTTGTTTCTGCCCCTGGGACTAAAAAGGCCTGACTCATTTTCCGGGGCTAATGCTGCTGAATCAGAGCAGGACATTACACCAGCCCAGGACTCCAGAGCACCGCATCTACTCATGTCTAATTTTAGCCAGAGGGGCCAGTCCATCCACAATTATCTGCAAACCTACTCTGCCAAGCTGCAGCACATTGCAGACATCGCGGGCAACACCCAGGACCGACAGGAGGCCCCTCATGCCAATTCAAAGAACCCCTAGCCCTGCACCGTGTTTGGAGATGGCCTCAATTTGTACTTCAATGTTAAAGTCCCTCATGGAGGAACTCTCCAAAAAGTACTAGACTGCAGACACCCGGAAAGGATCAGAAAAAGGCCACCGTACGTGCAGGTCAGACGCGCCCATCCTCACTCAAAATCCGGCATGCCAATTTACCACCGAGATCAGATGCTGCAACCATTAAACCATGAGTCACATGGGCTTAAGAAAGCGTCTTGTTAAAATGGAGCCAACAGCACAAGGGTGAACACATGACCACGAGATACAGTGCCCAGTCATCAATTCTGAATTACTGTTTATCATCATTCTGTGACCTATCCTTATGTAAAGGGGCTCCGAATGAGAGCCCCATCAGCAAGACCACCAACATTTCAACAAACTAATAACCAGACATAACACAAGACCCAAAGTCCAGGAAAACCCCAGTGACATTTAGCTACCCAGTTGCAGCCCTGGACATCTTACTGGCTGATATTTATCTTCATGGCAGTTATAAAAAAAAAAAAAAAAAAAAAAAAAAAAAAAAAAAAGGGGGGCAAGCAAGAAACAAATAGGGGGGGGGGCGGGTGGCCCCCCCCCCCCCCCGCCACTCCAAGGGCCCCCAAGCCCAGAAGGGC
>JAACJT020001178.1:0-16091 GCA_009936485.2 Gymnarchus niloticus | reverse complement strand
AAAGGTGCAGACCAAAACCACAGAGTTTCTGACTATAAAGCACAAAGGTGCAGACCAAAACCACAGAGTTTCTGACTGTAAAACACAAAGGTGCAGACCAAAACCACAGCATTTCTGGTTATAAAACACAAAGGTGCAGACCAAAACCAGAGTTTCTGACTATAAAGCACAAAGGTGCAGACCAAAACCACAGAGTTTCTGGTTATAAAACACAAAGGTGCAGACCGAAACCACAGCGTTTCTGACTGTAAAACACAAAGGTGCAGACCGAAACCACAGCGGCTGCATAGAAGTACAGACCAAAACCAAATCACAATATTCACCCTATAAAACACAAAGGTGCATCAATTATGACAACACCCACCCTACAGGAGAACCACAAAATTAAAAAAACAATGCATCCTTTTCCCGAATCGACAAAAACCATCTTATTTAACGGCACACTACAGCCCTGATTACTGTGCCTCCACTGAGCAGAGGAATGTTTGTCCTATTGCCCCAGTCACAGCTTTTATTTAACCTGCGCTAGAGGAAATGTGACTTTTTCCACAGCCTGAAGGGTTCAGCATAATTGTGTGATTTGTCTGCATCCACAGAGTTGTAATGTCAAATCCTCCGTATTGTTTTAACGATATGCACTATATAAAAAATATGTCCTCAATGAACATTGGGCAATAGAGTCTCCATTCAATTACGGGACATGTAAGCGAGTTTTCATTTCTACTTTCCCAATCTCTCCCTCTCTTCTGCTACCGCCGACAGACGTTTTGGTCACTCCGGCAGCAATTTGAAAATCTTTAAGCCCGAGAAACTGCCATACAAACATTGGCAAGATGCAGTGTCGCTGCAATTCAAACATGAAGGCCCTGCCAAGTATTGTGAATGCTTCTGAAAAAATTAATTCTACCGTGAGATGTACATTTAACTGCCACAAGTGCGAACACACCATGCTGAAAATGAGTCTTCATAAAATTATATGCATGCACTTGTACATTAAAGCAACGGCATTGTGAGAGGTATGTCAGTTTTAAATTAGTTGTGAAGTACAGAATTTTTTTATAAAGATTTTTGCCTGGCGTTTTGCATTTTTATTAACATGACAGATAAGAAAATGTGATGTACACTTGGTTAAAAGGACACCGGCAAAATTAATGGGCATTCCACCTTAAGCATCCTCAAAATGCCAGTATTTAATTTAAAGCACTTTTGCGGGTGCAAAATGTTACAGTACGCAGTAAAACCTGAAACCTTGAAGGCAGTTGACAGTTAATTTAGGATTCCCCTTAGCTGTGAAACCCTTATAGCCCCATACTAAATATTACAATGAACCTACTTTTTATAGCAAGCTCATTTTATTACTCATCACAGTAAAACCAAGGCTGGACATTCATCAAATATACCTTTTAGAGTTTAATTCGTTTAGTATTAGCCCTGTACAGGAGCCAATATTAAATTTCTTGAAAAGTGTATTACTTCTGAAGGACTGGCATCCCATCTGGGGTGCCCCCTGCCACATTTCCTGAGACAGGCCCCAGCTTCACTGTTTTCCTGGAAAAATGGGTGGATTAAATCATTACGTTCTCCTCTATCGTGGCTCCAGAACACGTTAGTTCCATTTAAGGCTGAATGCACAATTTCTTTGAGCTTACACAACGTGCTTGTGTATATATTACCTGACATTTTAGAGGAAAACTATGACCGCGTGCTGTAATCTTTAATCGTGTAGCCTCAGCTTCAGACTTAAGCTTCCATGTCCAGGTGGTAGAACACGCTGGTGAGGAGTGGTGACAGAAGTTAGGTTTTAACGGCTGTTAGCAGTCCAGTGGGCGAGATTGGTGTCTGTACATGTATGTGTTTACACCCAGCATCTCCCACATGACTTATGAGGCCGTCGACTGGGGGACTCTGAGGAGACTGCGGTTACCTTTCATTCTACAGTTAGCGTTCCCCGGGGTGCGTCACTTGACTCGGCCTTTACGCCTCGCCATTAATCAGACCTTTGTTTTGTTTTTGTCGTGTGTCGACCTCAAAACTTTAAAGGGAGAAGCATGACAAGGCAGTCATTTCCCTGGAAGGAAGGATATCCCACAAAGCTATCGTTTGTTGTGGCACCAAGAGCTTTCAAGTTCTCGTTGCGAGACTTCGGCACTTGACTTGACATTATTTAAAGCAACGTACACAAATACACAAGAGTTGGAATGCGGAACATCTGAAGCGGTAATGAGCATTTATACACAGAAAAGCTTACTCCTTTCACAAAGTAATGATAAGTAGAAATGGAAACCATCAAAACATGTGACAGTGATGATACGCAGGATCCATCTATGCAACATTAAAGAAATAACGATCGTTTTATTAAAATGAAATCAATAAATCTCATTGATTTCTTATATGTGTATTTTATTTCCCACCGCACCCTATTTTGGGTGCTCCTACTGTGCCTTGTAACACAAGCATCAAATCTGACTGATGTTCACGATGATAATCATCAAAATCAGACACCAAAGTCAGGTAACAGTCAAGTCAAAAACGTTGACAAAACAAGTCATACAGAGAGTGTCCAAAGTGTCGCCCGTTAGCTTTCACACAGACCTACAGCCGTTCAGTCAAATGTCAGCTAAGGGAAACACAGTGTATATATACACCCCAAAACATATTTAGAGAGTCCTTTTGGTTTTGGGTTATAGCTCAGATATTAGTGGTGGTTTGAATGCCAAGATGGTTTGAAATCTGGTATTCATGAGCGCCCCCCCAAGACAATAAAAATCAACATTCTGATTAAATGGCATTCACGAGACCCAAGACCCACGGTGCGGCAATGGCAAGGCCTGCATCTCCAGGTAATCGTGGTGACGAAGCTCTCCACGGGCTGGAAGCCGAGGGTCTCGCCACAGGAATTTACAGAGGTCACCAAGGGCAAAGAAGAGAGAAGTTAAAAAAAAAAAAAAAACAAAGTAGGACCCATAATAGGCTTGCTATACTCAGCTAGCCAGAGGGAAACCAAAAAAATAGGTGTCAATTATAAATAATGATGTCATTCAGTTAATAGAAGGAGCGGTAAAGTATGTATCTCAATTACCGTCCCATGGGGGCAGCCCACCACTCTGCAACGGGCTCGGCCTGAACGCAAAAGTCAGGCAGTGTCCTCTAGATCATTACGGCCTGATTCGAGTGACAGATGAGAACGAGCAGCTAATTGTGGCCAAAAATCCTGGGAACGGTGATTGTTATGTGCTTTGAAGGCAGCGGCCGCGTTCCACCACACGAGACAAAAAATAATAAGCCCCTGGACAGCTGAAACAACAAAAATGAGAAGGAGCCCTTCGGTCAAAAAAATCTACAGGCAAGCGGCACACCTTACGCGGGATTATACAAGCGAAACGCACACTGTGGCCGCCGCAAGGGCCATAGCGCCATATCCATGAACATCGTGTCAATCCCACCTTGATGGCCATTTTACGTTTCTCTCTGCGCTTCCTCGAGATGGTCACTAGGGGGCCCTTCGCTTCGCATGACATCCATAAAGCATGAAGGAACACTACAGGGGCACTGGAGGGCCTCTTCAATGGGCTATTTATTACACAAGGTGACTTTAACAGGAATAGCCAACCTCCTTCTGAATTCACACATTTTGCACAGGAACACATTCTCCGATGACAAATGAGTTTACCATGTCAGCTCGGCCCTACTCTGTTTGGTCCGTTTCATAAACTACGGCATAAATCATTTTTACAAGTGAGTCCGAATGCCATAGACATCACCAAGTCTGGGATGTATGAAATGTAAAGTATGTACGATGTTGAAAACGTCAAACTAGCGTTACAGAGAAACATGAAGGATATGGCATTAAATGCCCATACACGCCATCCTTTATGATCAAGACAGTTTAAAAATAAACACAAAATTACTGTGGCTGTACATAGTATTTCCTTAATTCTAAATCATTAATCATATCACCCATTGTGTTCAATTACAATGAACAGTAGACTGAACGGGGGAAAAATGAGAAAGATTTACAATCAATCTCTGATAGCGGGCTAGCAGTTGGAAGTGGTTACAGCCATTGCAACATCCTGTTTAACAATCGCTTATAAAAAAAAAAAACAGCATCATAACTGTTTCCTCTGCAGTTAGCCATTGAATTCAGAACGGAGGTTTGGTCCACACAAAATCCATATGGATAGATAAGCTAACATACAGCAAACGACAGGTTTAATTCACAAGGAGAAACCGTTCAGATCATGGGACCCTCCTTACTCTGCAAAAAAGCAAACATCTACACTGACACCTGTTCTGTAGGTACCGGGCGAGAAGTCAAATTTCCAGTATGCATATTACCCTCTTAATCTACTTTTGATTTGACAATACGATCCTCTGTTTGCCAAGCACTGCATGGATACACAGATATTTATATTTTTCTTTCATCCCACAGAGCTTAATTCATAATGTTTTTATTTGTTTGTGGCTTTTGCCTTCAGAGACGCAGCAAAAAGGTCAAGGGTACAAATAACTATGTTACGAGAATGCCTCTTTCCCAAAAAGATGATATACACATTAAGGCCATAAAGAATAACTTCAAGCCTCATTTGGCTACTGACCCATTCGTGTCCCATAAACACCTATCCACACATAGGGCCACAGTTCGCCTTCAGCCTGTCCCATAATCCCATAATGCACTGGGGACGATGTAGGGTATACCTTGGTCGAGATGCCAGTCCATCACATGCATCGGCCAACTATTGAATTACAAAGGATCGCACTCACTCAGAAGGCATTTTATTCCGCTGTTAGTCATAAAGGTATGATATACGAGCTTTTTGAATTCTACTCTTATCAGTGATTTAAGAATTACAACTGTGAAATTTGATGGGAACGCCACGAGACAGACACACGGCGGTCTGATAGCCAGATGCCACTCCAGAGCCTGCGGTATGCTAATAATAATGGTCACGCTGAGGGCTAGCTAGCAGGGTACATCAGCAAAGTCTGGTATACACCAGACGGATGTACCGCCAAAACCAGAGCCTGTGTTTTCCGGTACGTGCGTGAGTTGTCTACGACGAGCAAGTTAAATGGCTGAACGGCACCAAGTCAGGGATTCCAGAACCGTTTCTAAGGTGCTCCAGCCAATCAGCATTCAGGAGCAGACCTACCAGTCATATAAATGCGGAACGACTGCGAGAGCAAGAGCGAACGGTGCCGGCTTGGTGAGTGACAGTCCCCAGTATGGGGGAGGACAGAAAGCCAAGAGTGTTGTGGATTGATAGAGGGGTTTACGGCGTTCCATTCCAGTCTGTCTGTAACGTTATTAATCACGCCCACCCATTCGAAAACTTTCGCCCTCGTGTATATTTATCAGATACTTCTCCATACGTTGCCTGTGCTCATTTCTTTCGAGCGGCGTTCCTCTGCGGAACGCCAGAGATACGACCAGATCGTGACCTTGACCAAAGCATGAACAAATCAAAAGAGTGCACGTTTTTCCCTCTTCACTTGCATGCAAGACGGCTGCGTTCTGCCGGCCTGCCTGGCACGAGCGGGTCGAGGGGCTGTGGGCGGGCTCGGTGGGTGCGGCTGCACCACAACTCCCTTGCGGTTTTCTTAAACCCAAAATGCGAAAACCCGAAATGTCATCATCCCAGCCAATCACGTGCTCTGATATTTCCTACATTACAAAGGAAACTCCTCCTTGAACTTGTAATGTATACGCATGTATAATGTAGTCCAGAATGTCAGAACTACAAAGAACACCAGCATCCCAGCGCTCTGTGTGAGTGGGGGGGGGGGAGGTTTCCTATGTCTTGACCTCCCGGACAGCTTCCGCGTGGCACTGAGGCCCCAGGACTCTTGTGCTGCACGCCCACGGTAGAGGGCCTGGGCGCCATGTCGGCCTTTCATGTGTGAGACAGGATGTTAGCTGTGGGAATGTCTGCTTCTGCTCTCCCACTCGAACTGACGACAGACCACTTTGATCTCAGCCCTCAGATCAGCCCACCGTGTCACGCCACTAAGCTGTCATCCGACGTCCATTTCTGGCCACTTAAACGTCTATTTCCTGCCTTCTTTGCAGCTCTATTAATTAACAAAACCACGGTGACTTGCTTTCCCTCCACTTATTTTGGGGGAGGGGGTAATTATGGCAGCTGTATTAAAACTAACGCACACACAAGCTGTCATGTCGCCCTACAACGCTGCTGAATGCTAAACTGCACTTTAAGATTGTGTAGTGACCTGTCTGGCTAATTTGGGTTTTTTACTTCAACTTGTCTGGAGATGTAAACTCACTTTGCAGAATTACAAAGTGATTGGTCACTGTTACCTCATCAATACATCTGAGGAAAAAGAATCACTCAGCACTGTTAAGCGGTCACTAAATAAGATGAAGACCTCTCTGTTAGCCTTTCTGGAACAGAATTTGTGGAAACCATCTTCTACGCTTACTAAAGCGGTCAGAAGTTTTGTGAGCACACAGATATTCATATTTTATAGCTATTCGCTCCTGGGTATCATCAAAACTCAAAAAAAAAAAAAAAATCATCCTTCATTAGAGAATCATCAAAACTTTGTCTGTAATCTGTGGAGGAGACAGGCTTGCCGCTTCTTATAAAGTCGAAACTTCAAACATCTTCCGGCGATAGCGATGTGGCTACAGTGGAGGTAGCCTTCCGAGTCGGCACGTGTGACAGGCGGCACGAGCCGAATCAAAGAGCGCTGCAGTACCGCATTAGCGTCAGCCGGAAAAATCGGAGAGCGTTGTGATGAGCAGAATCAGGCCTGCTCAGAACCAGACTGAAAAGCAGTTTTGATATCAGAATCGGTCCATCTGTCCTGTGTGTCTGCTATCAGACTTTTATTCATCCAGTGTTTGTCCAGCACACAGATTAAAATTCAGTCTCCACCTGAAAAATACATCCATCCATCTTCGAACCACCTACCCTGGTGTCAGGTTCATGGGGGGGCTGGAGCCTGTAGGCCACAAGGCTTGGGTACACCACGGACGACCGTACATACGTGACAAGGATTTAAACGTCACCACAGAGCTGAAAATGCTAAATTCAGTATTTTTTTCATGTCGGCGTCAACTACTGGATACAATTAGAAATGGAGGAGAAACCTACAAATCCAGTGAAAGTGTTTAACTAGGCTAAGAAAAAATAGACGTGGGCAACAGCAAAAATAAATATCTTGTGTAAGGCGGCAGAGAAATGCAGAACAGTCACTTTGTTTTCAGTTAGGAACACTTTATGAGTGTATATCTAAGGGTATCTGTTTGGTGCAAAAAACGTGGGCATGCATTTACTGTTCGGTTAGTGAACAAACAGGAAGCGGTACCCAAAAGGGGGGGAGAGGGAGATAGAGAGAGACAGGCTTTGGCCTGCAGGAGCAGTCAGAGACTGCTTCTCTGGGTTTATCACTGTCCAGACACTCCACCCCCCAGCGATCCGACACACTGGAAAACAATTTGGCCCTGCACAGGAACAGTGTGTGGATGAACCCGTGGAGCTTCCCAGGTTTCCAGCTGTGGGACGAGGCCATGGGAAAGTGGGAAGGAGGAAGAGGGGCGGATTCAATCTTGCGTGGGAAAGTGCCGCGCTTGTCGTCTGGGTGCCACGCGTGCTGTAAATAAAAATAAGCTTCCCATGACCGGTCAGGTTGACTGCTACACCACTGCCACATTAACCAAAGACCAGCTCCTCCACCGGTCTGCCGAAATGAAACGACCCCCTACCACCTATGCAACCCTTCCCTGCAGGAAGCCCACCAGCAAACAAAGGGTTACATTTGAAAATGACATCATCGGAGCCAGGAGCACTGCGAATCCTCTCCCATGCGGCAAAAGTAGCTAGCGTGGGGGGGGTGTCACATGACAAATAGCGAGCCAATCGGACGACGAGAAACCAGGTTAACTCTAAAGTTTACTGGGTCAGCGCCTCTACAGTCAAAAAGGCAGCCAGAGAAATTCAGCTCTTTCTTCTGGCAGCGAGTTGCTCGGAAGCGGTGAGAACTGCAGCTAGGCAGACGCCATGCGTCTGAGAGCCTCCTCTTCGCTACCCAAACAAGGAGAAAACAAGAGTGAGGAAAAAAGACAGGTCGACGGGAGAGTACGAGATTATGGACAGTGTCGAGCCCTGGGGATGGGGGGGCACTAAAACAGACAAGTATTATTTAACTGAACGTTCAGACATCCCGTTTAACCACAAGAGGGATTAAATGTACTGAAAGATGTCGCACTGTTATGTCTGAGCAAGGCAAAGTGGTAATATTCTATCATACCAACTGTCTCGACTGAAGCTTTTCCTTTTTTGTAACTTCAGATGTCGATAAAAAGCTTTAAAAAGGTTCATCTGCATGTCGGAAATGCGGTTTAAAAAAAAACTGCCAGCTGGGTTATTGTATTGATCTCTGAGCACATTTCATTCTTCGTGAATTAAAGCAGGCACAGTTAAATGAGGCTGATTTCAATGCACCGCCACTAAAGTACCGACTCCAAGACTTCCAACGAAACAGAGTGAGGCTGCAGATCCAGAAATTGCTCAATCCCTCTTAAGGCAACTTTAATTGATCCAGCCCTAATTGTCAAAGCATCCATTAATTTTGCAACGATCCAACGTCAGGCTGAAGATAAGGACGGGTCTGTAGTTCTCGTATACCACAATACTCACAAACTAGGGGTGAACTGAAGGCATTAATTCTCTGAACAGGACTTAGATAGCAAACAAGCTGAGCGTGAAAGGTCTTTACAGATGATGACCGCAAATCCACTGAAATGGTAAACTTACTGATGAGTTAACTTTTTAGGTAAGGGAGGAGCTCAAACCTTCTTCCAACCCTTGAATCTCTTGGCTCCTCTGGGCTTATCACGTTGTTCCTCAATTCACCAACGGGAGACACATCCTTAGGCACCTGCAGATCATCGTCTAGATATACCGAAGACGACTGTTGACAATAGTGGTTCAAGAGCGTCGTGAGAATTCCCGCCAGACCGTTAACGTTTCAGGCTGATTACCGCGGGCTTACAAAATGCCTCTCTGCCCCATTTGGCCGGCAGGAGATGACCACTTGCCGGGCTTGCCTCCCACATATAGTCTAAACCTAACATCACAACTGCAGCCTCAGCCAAGTCCCTGTTCCCAGTCATTCAGGGGTGTAAATGAGCGGCCCCACCCCAAGCAGTAAAGCCCCAATTTGTCTCCAATTGCAGCTAATTATGGAGAACACCTATAAACTATTCCGTAGCTAGTTTGGCACAACGACATGTTAGAGAAGGTAATGGCAAAAGGAAAGTGGGAATTGAGCAGAAAAAAGCAGCCCTGTACAGATAATGGACGCACTTCGAACCCTGAGTGAGGCCACCGCAGGTGGGCAGTGTGAAGGGCTAGCAGGGGCATGGTCAAACTGCGACGTTCAGAGCAGCGAACGTTGCTATCATTAGCTATGATTTGCAAAGGACACGGTTCATGCGAAAACTTAGCCCAATTTTCCTTTAACTACTAGCTTAGGAGCTTGGGTATACTGCTCTGCAGGAAAAAAAAAAAAAAAAAAAACAGGGAAGCCGTCAGATTTACGAAAAGCAGTAGGTGTACACAATGCTTTGAGGTTGGTAAATAACAGCAATGTGGATTATAGCAGCAATATTGTAGAAAGTTTTTAGGCAAGATTGAAAGGTTATTATGGATGCTATGCCTAGGAAAGTCCTATATTACACGTAGGCCTTTTTATCGAGTAAAGACATTATTATTACAGCCAATAATTCTCAAAGATGTTGCTTTGTGTAACTACATGAAGTTCGTAATAATTATTGCTTTTAAAATATTACTAGACACAGATGTTGAATAGGTTGATCCTGTAAGAAAGGAGAGCAACAGGAAGACGTGTTGACAGTTACAACCTGACTCTAAGATGTGACACAGCGTGGTCTTCGAAATGTTCACCATCGTTTGTCAGGGGTCTCTCTCTTCGGAGGTGTGACAGCTGTATGAAGTATGGCGTTTTGCCATATCGGGAGGTTTATCCATACAGAAGCCACTCCTCACCCCTTCCCCTTAATTGGGATGGGAATCACATGACTTCCAGGTTGAAAGAGTCCAACTCTGGTCCTGACCAGGGATGATTCTTGACCTTCCAGGGGCCACTTTTGTTACCCGTTTGTCAGTGAGAGTTCTTGAAAGAGGACAAAAGGTTTTCTCAGTGAATTCACGAAAGGAACGGGGACCTCCTGAATGGCAGCGACGTGGGCAGGTCCCACACAGCAGTCAGAAGCCAAACTATGGCCATCCATTTAGAGTGCTGGCATGGCGTCTCTCTCTCCTTCCCGGCCTCCTGCCGGCAGTGAATCATGTGACATTCCCACTGAATTCTCCTGCACGAGGTGTCCGTCAGCGTGCGCAGACAGTGGGAAACCGGGGGTGAGATTGATCTGGGAATGAGGCGGGAACAGGGGGGTGAGTTCTGAGCCCTGCGGCCCCTTGACCCCGTGGCCCAGCCTCCGCTATGCAATGCATACTCAACAACCCATCTGCTCCTGCCGTCACTTCTACAAGACTGCTGTGCAGTTTCTGCCCATTGCATCATCTGCAGCGTGGCTCCTTGGCACTTTACTGTTTACCGGGGGGATGCGTTATTTTACAAACTGCGTTGCCACGAAAAAGTTCGAAACACGATGCGTTTGATATCCAGAAAATGTGGACTTTTAAAAATAATGGGGAACTAACTTTTAAGGC
The DNA here is from genome assembly GCA_009936485.2 of Gymnarchus niloticus. NCBI lineage: Eukaryota > Metazoa > Chordata > Actinopteri > Osteoglossiformes > Gymnarchidae > Gymnarchus > Gymnarchus niloticus. Next base: position 5,370 of record JAACJT020001178.1, on the reverse strand, counting down.
ATGCTGACAGAAAGCAGAGTTCTAAAAAAGGAACGGTCAACCAATTGATAAAGTGCATTGTGGTCTCATTGATTGGTCTATGTCATGCCATCACGTAACGGCAGGCAGTGACAACCTGACAGCTAATCTTCTCCAGAGATGGACAAACTTTGTTAGCATGGATTGCAAAGCAGCAATGTGAATCCAGGCCAGACAGAAAAAACAACGATTAACTCATTACTCACAGGATTAGTCCGCGACAAAGTGACCGCGTCCTCATTAGGCTGTGACTCGGCAAGATAATCGAGTGTCCCCTTTTACCGTACGGTTCCTCCATTGAGGGATGTTTGTCCCGGGTCCGCAGTCCAGAAAACTGCTTGCCATGTCCCAGTGCCTGAAAATCTGAGGTCTTGCTGTGTAGTGTGGAAGGTTCACAGATGTCGTGTGTCTGTTTTTCAAATGTAAAGGAGCACATTGACACAAATGCAGAGGACTGGAGATGGGTATGAAACAATTTCCTCCTTTACGCTGCTTGACACCATTTTTTTTTTTTTTTAGCAAGAACCTTAAATGACATTGCAACTGTATCTGAGGCTCCTGGCTTACAGTAGATGTCACTGTTTAAAACTGGCCTTCCTCCCCGGTTGTTTTACGTTTAATGGAGCTGATACCACCTTCTGTAAATCTTGCATCACACGCCTCGTTCATTTAATGTTTTTTGAATAAACAGCCAGTTCTTGTATGACGTCAGAACCCCGCAGCTGCTCCCAGCAAAGGAGCATTAAAGTGTCAGACAGGAAGTGGACACGTGTCACCTGAGGGGGTCTGACCCGTGAAGCGTCCACCCCCCATAGCATGAGAGCTGCCTTTTCCAGACTCAGCACAGACAGAAGGGCTGAGAAGAGAGAAATGAAATTAAATCAATGAGTCCAAACTGCTGAGCATTATCAAAATTCAGCTGTTCGTACAATGATTGCTGCAAAGGAAGTCATTTGTAAGACTCCTGGAATCCATTCAAGCCCCCCCCCCCCCTCAACATTTATTTCATCTCCCTTCCCCCGGCCCATACAGCTGAGACAGTGAGTAGCATATACATTACATTCATGGTGGAGCTGACATCGGTCTCACTCTGCAGCCTTCCTGAAAGTGGAGATGTGCTGGAGCACCCCCTGGGGGGTGGGGGTGCTCACTGCAGCGCAACAGGAAGCCCACTTTGTAAGACACAACGCCACATACCCATGCTGGGGGGGGGGGGAGTCATGGTCTGAAGATAAGACATCTAATCGAGTGACACGTTGCACAAGGCTAATCCCCCTCAGCACAGGAAATGGGCATCACCTTCTCGGATAACGGCATCGTCAGGAAAACACAGCGTCTTTTCTGAGTGAAGACTGAGACACACTCCGTATCCTATAACTTTCTACACAGAAGGTCCACCTGAGCGACGTCTGGACGGTGCCGGCCGAACGGCTCTAACAGATCACCCAAAGTCTGTCTCAGGTTCATCTTCATTTGAAACTTTCACACCGTGAAAACAAAGTCAGCTAATAACTTACATAGGTAAAAATATTTCTTCCACAGAGGACGTGCAATACGTGGATTGGCTCCCAGGAGAATACAGCAACCTTGCAAATGTCTTTAAGCTGCAGAGTTGTTAAACCAAACACCTTTTGGTGGTATGACATTATAGAACCTAACGGGTATTTGCAGAGTCGTTTCGGGAAAGAACTTCATTGTTAACAAAGATGAAAGTGCTCTATATATATCTGTTACCTCCACATTCAACACAAGGAACCTAAACGCCATAGAAAAATAGAATGTTAAATAGTTCAAGGGTTGTTGAGAGCTATTTGCTCCTCCAGGCCCATAGGGGGCAGGCTAGTGCAACTTATTTGATTAAATGGTGATGGGTCAGGTCACTTAAAAAAAAAAAAAAAAAAAAACACACAAGAGGAAAAGCTGCGGTCAATGCGTATCACACATAAGGCCAAGGACTGGGACCGTGTCATACCCTACCCCCAGCGGCACCCGGCACATGTGATATGCCAGCCCTCCGGGATAATTACCGAGACATTTCATCATGCAAACAGATCATCATGCAAACAGATTCCTGCAGTTGAGTGATTTTATTTAGTTTTTCACTTGCAAAAAAAATGATGTATGGGGCATTCTACTCAGATTTCTATTAAAAAAAAATTAACTTATTAATGTATCCACAGAGAGCATTTTTAAATTACTAAATTCAGCAACGGCAATCATATGCTTAAACACAAGACAGCAGTAAACACAGGCTATAATATGAAGTAAATTTATGCCTCATTTAAAAAGCAACAAGCATAAAAATTTGCCTAAATAGTATGAGAAAGCTTGGCACAAATGCTAGGTGTAATATTAGTTTGTAAAGCAACTGACAAGAAGCCCGGATTTCGCCAAACCCATTAAATCAACTCCAAACAATGTGTGAGAAATGTTATGTACTTTGCCACTTAAAATGACACGCACGGTGCGTGCAACGCCTTTCCGTGCCGTTATGGCACACCTAAAAGATCGCCATTACCAGCTACCGATGTTATAACACATCGCAAAGTCGTCCCGTCAGAAATGTAGGTCAACAATTATTATTTGGTTATTATGTTAGGAGATTAGGCCAGTGCAGCTGCGTTCAAAAGCTAGTCAGTCAGTCAATCTCATTCAGCACCCTCCGACGGAAGGAGGGGTGGGGGCAGGAAGACGTCGGGGAGCTGCTGGCGAGACGTTAGAAGAGGAAGAAAAACAGGAACACAAACAGTTAAAGCTGCCGGTCCTTCCTGGTGATGTACAGACAGGCGGTATTGTCTGACACCATCTCCTCGTAAATCCCTGTCAACGCCAAGCCCATCCTCCCTGACGGGGGGGGGGGGGACTCTGTGACCTGACAGGGAGACCCTTAGGCTCTTCCCCGCTCCTCCCCTCCCCATGCTGCTTCTTGGCAGCTGCCCCTAAGGAGCGCTTTCTCCCGTAGAGGTAAGCGGCAGGATAATGAGCCTTATCCAATTCCAGAAAAAAAAAAAAAAAAAAAAAAAGACAGGCACCCAAACAGAACCTGCTTTCGGGGCAGGCCTTCCCCCTCATTGAACCCACCCCCCGGCGCCCCTATGCAGTGGGGGGGGGGGGGTTTAGTTCCATCTTGCAGGCCCATACAGCATACAGCACACTCCCATTGTGAAGCTCATGCATGTGAAGCATATACACCATGGGAGAAACGGTTGGGGGGAGGGTGCTTTCAACGTGGCCTGCATCATAGGACACTGTGCAGTGCCCATGCAAAGATGTAACCTACGTGTAAGTGGATAGTATATGGGACACGGCAATTTAACTATTTTAACAACCCTGAGCCATTTGTGAGATCCTTTGAATTCCAGGTACATAGCCGCTATCAGGTACATATAAGAGGAATGACACAAAAAAAAAAAAAACGCATCTCTGCTAATTAGCTGGATAGCAACAGCTGAATCGAAAATAACTCCCTGTCAAGGCCAGCGAATGCCTACAACACCGCGACCTTTAAAGAATCCAGGAAAACATACGAGCCCCTTGCCTCTTTAAAATATATTTTAAACCAGCAGTCACATTTTTCTCGGGCCCAATTAAGGCGTCTCCAATTAAACACATTTGCTGCATATCATCCCTGCCATACATATGAATTATGCAACTGATGCTACAACGATGACTATGGCAAGGACTCGGGAGCTTAAGGGTACGTTTTTCAAACACCAGACACTTGATATCACACCGAATTTCCAGAATAACTACAAGGAGGACAAATGGGTGGAAAACTTCTTATACTTAAATGTAAACACCAATTTTCAATCTGCTAACTAAACATGTCGGTTCTGATTTCCTCAAGCGAAACATTAAAGGCGTATTTCCTATCATTTCCCGTTTCCTGCTGTTAAATGAAATTGAGGTAGTTATGCCCATAGCATACAGACTTTAATAGGGCTTCATTAATGTCTAATTATCCATCCACTCCTTCCTCATGCTGTAGAAACAGAGGTCTGCAGGCTTCACGCCTCAGCTACAGCCATCAGCATTGCCAAAGACCACGTTTACGCCAACTTTCAAAGCCACACGGCGGGAACAGTAAAGGCCCGATTCTCTTCGGGACGCAGTGGTCTGTGCGAGACTCCCAAGAATCTTCCTTTGCATGCGTCACTCATCAGTAGCCAGTCAGTCATCGCCCCAAACAAGCCGTCAGTCGTAATGAACGTTCCCATCCAGGCAGGACCTCCACTGCTCATAACTCGGCGCGCCTGCAGAACAGCTGGGTGACCAGTATCCATTAGTGAGAAATTGTGACTGGGATTTTTTTTTTTTCCCTCCCTTAACAGATTCAACAGCAGCCAAGAGTTTCACTCTTTCCCTCCGTCTTTTTTTCTGAACAATGGGACTGTTTATCTGGATCGCATATTTTCATAGACATACGGTAACGAATGTCTCACCAGCCAACGCTGCTTATTTACTTAGCACTAACATTTCAAGTGAGTTCACACGCACATCAACTTTCACCCATTCACACAACTGGATTATTACAGAGCAATTCAGACTGAGCAACCTGCTCAATGGAACTCCAGCAGATGTTCTGCTTGGAAGGACAACTGAGCAGACACAAGCCACTGCCCCTAACCACTACCTGCTAGCCTTTAAAACAGCCCTCGTGGCTATGAACACCTTTAGCCAGTGTACCATCGACAAGAGTTGGCATAAAGCAAATCAGAGACCTCCTTTTTTTTCCTCTTGGAGAAATTTTGCTAGGCCCGCCACTCCTGGGCAGATTTACCACCGCTCCATGTTTTCTCCATTTACAGATGATGGCTCTCCCGGTGGTTTGCTGGAGTGCCAGAGTTTGAGAGATTGATTTGTAACCATTTCCTGACTGATATATGTCAACAACTTTCTTTCTCAGATCTTCTGGAAATTCCTTTGATCGAGGCCTAGGCTGCTGTTTGTTGAGGTTTTTAAGGAACTTCACATTGCCGGAATGGTTGTATTTAAGTGATGTCTAAATTCAAAAGGGCTGGCAGTAATCAAGCTTGGGCGTGACTAGTCTAACTGAAACCTTTTATCAATTAAATTTGCTTCCAGTGACTAAGGGGCAATAACGGGTGATATAGGTTTTTGGAAGTGTTTTTTTTCTTTAATAAATCACAAGTGTTTACTCAGGTTGTCTTTGGTCTTATACTGAATTTGTTCAGTGATCAGAAACAATTAAGTGCTGTTAATGAACAAAAACAGAGGAACTCAGGAAGGGGGGGGGGGGGGGAAAAATATTTTCAAAAACCCCGCAGGAGACCAGTGCGGGCCAGCAAACTATAAGCCCCCCCAGGCGGGGACACAAGGAGTACGGACCGG
>JAACJT020001177.1:4618-16099 GCA_009936485.2 Gymnarchus niloticus | reverse complement strand
TGGCAGCAAATCCCACCAATGATATTCAAACATCTAGCATAAAGCCTTTCCCAAAGAGTGGAGGCAAAGGAGGACCATTTATTACTTTTGTCCATATAGTGTATATTTCAGGTTATGTCACCCGGCCTCACGAGATGGTGCTGTTCTTGTGGTTGGCTCACTTTGCTGATACTTTCTTTACTCAAAGAGCCATTTAATAATCTAACACGATTGATATGAAAGATGATTATTGTTATAATTAAAGTGATACAGAAGAAAAACAGACAGCACATCTTTGTATTGACTCTGTTAGTGATGAACAATGACTAGGGGTACAGATTTTGACTGCTCTATTAGGGTGATAAGCTGTCAGTACTAATGGCCTCCTCCATGTGACTGTTACAGCCTTCTCCTATTGAATGATACACAGGCATGCATAACTGGTACACATTCCTGAGCCGGACCATTCCACAGCTCTCTGTGACTGATACATCTAGTCTGTATGTGACTGATACCCACCACCGTGTCTGACTGATACGAACCACTGGGTAACTGATATCCGTCTGTATGTGACTGATACACCTCTCTCAGTCTAATGCAGCCATCTCTGTATGATCACCTATGTGTGTTCCACTCACCTGGCTACCTTCGGTGCAAGTGTCTCTTATATTTCGACTCTACAGTCGTTCTCAGTTGACTTGTGAGTCTCTACAAACAAACAGAACTGACTACTGCGAATGTGATGAGGCTTTTAGTCAACTAGCTGAAAATAAAAGTGGTGACACCGTTAGACGCGATGAGAACGATTTGACGGGGGAGGCCCTGAGGAAATTGTCATGATCCCAGCCTTTGAATTGACTGCCCGGCCACAATTTTCACACCTGTCGGGTGGTATATGAACTCAGCTATGAACAGAGATCCTGTTGCATTCAATCCAGAAAAAAAAAAAACATGAGTCTCTGATGAAGTAAGAAGGGCTTAGTGGTAAGTTAATGCTTAAATGGAGGGAATATCTGTGTTTGGTCCAGCCATAATGTGAAATGACTTTGGCTTGTGCTTCTAACATTCTGCAATGAGAAACTGCTTCATACTTCACACAGGCTAAAAATTCAAACACACTGATCATTAAGAGTATGGTCAGCCTCCGTGTGCTGGTAGGGATTTAGCAGACCTATTCCAGTTAGGTCAGCAGAGGGAAGGTAAAAGTAAGTAATTCAATGTAAACTAATGCAGCACAACCCCAGTCTGCAGCAGCTTGGATACCATGGTTGGCAAACAACGTGAAGTCGATTTATTTACCATTTACCAAGCTGAGCTCAGACTCTCTGTGACCGGACAGTTTTGGAGGTTGTAGCAGAAGACTTTTGGTATAACCGTGGCTCATTTTTCATGTTTCCCTGCTAATATCTAACAATCTGTAAAAGATGGATAGATATGTAAATGGGCAGTGTATGAGATTCATGGATATTATGTTGGTGGAATCCAGATTTGACATCCAGAACAGCTCTTCCACTATACCCAGCTCTGGTACCCATGCCCTGCATCACCTGAGTCTTCAGATCACTTTTTCCTGATTAGTTGACATATACACACCATCTTCCTCACTTTGAACTTTGCTGATGTGTTGTTCCCTTGCTGTCATTACCAAGTCGTCTCTGTTTGCTTCAGTGCCTGTTGAATGGTCTGTTTCTGTTTACCAATTCTGATTTTGAGTTCCATTTTAAACCCTTTTTGCCTGCATTGGCATATCTGCTCCGCGTTTGGATTATGTCTTACATTCCGTTTGCCTGCCTGTGACCCCTTTTTTTCTGGATTTTGATTACAGTCGTGGATCGTATCATTAAAGACATTTGGCTTCACACTTGGACTTCTTGTCCAGTCTTCTTGTCATTAAAATGCAGCAGATTTGTGTGTAAAGTACATATTTTTAAAGAGATTTAATAATAAAAACAACATGATAGAACTCTAATTTAATGTTAGTCCCATTTTCCTTGAGTTTCCAGTCTGAATACCCAAGTGCTAATATATGGGTGATACTCACGAGCACGTATATCAAGCAAATTCACTTTCATATCTGGAATTGATAACAAAAATAGACACATGGCTGATAAACGCCTAGTCTAAGCTTTTCACTCAGAATCTAGCAAAGACAGAAGAAGATGGAGTGCTACAATTTACAGCACCGTTGTCCGATGCAGAGACATATATTATTACACCTTCTTCCCGAGTATTGAGTGTATGTGGCAGTCAAGCGTGTTTTCGAGTCAGCTGACCTACACGTGTGACATCTCATTCCCGCAGGGCACAAACAGTGCAGTGTCTCCCATTAATCTTCAGGCCTGGATAGTTGTGAACTCTACAGAGGTGCGCCTCCGCCATCGTCTCCCACTTCTGCAAATGCAGGTGAAGTTGCGGCTGAGACGGGCGAAAATACGGTCTGATATCGCCTGACAGTATCTGTTTGCTGGATTTTTCTATGAAATGAAATGAAATGTGAGAAACGCAGACTGGGGAGAGAGTCTTCTTCTCAAGCTAATGTTAAAGACCCAGCAAACTGAACATTCAAGGGTTTATTCTTGTAATGTAATGTTATTGCAGTCACACAATAAACATTCTGTATGGTGCCTAACACGTGAGAATGTTAAGGAGGACCTCAGAGTCTAATAGAATGTGAACTATTTTGCTCAGTGCAGTGTAAGGTTATTTTCACACGTGTATGTAAGTGTGTACGTGCAGTGCATTTTCTCCCCATTTTTTTGTGTGTTTCTGTTGGGTACTATCCAATAAAATGCATTTCTAAGTTGCCTGTAGCGTATATGTATGCCAGTACACTGGCATCCTGTTGGTTGTTTTCTGTTGTCCTGTGCTTCCTGGGGTTGTTTATAGGCACATCTGAATCCCTAGTAAAGCTTTCCGGCTCATCACAAGGCCCATAGACTTAGTACTGCAAGTCTGGGACACAGTCACAAGCACAATCACCACCTCCAGAGTCTCACCAGCTGCAGTATTTTGGTCACAGTCATAATAGACTAATTTAAATTCCTGAAATATTTTTTTCTGACTGACATAACTGAATAACCCCATCATGCTATTAAAGATTACAAGACATAACTGGCTCACGTCTTACGAGGGTTAAAACGGCACTCGTGTCCCAGTCAGGAGGCTTTCAAATCTTTTATTTTTCCAAAGACTTGCACACTTGTTTGCCGGAGCTGACATGGTGATGTGGCAGTATTACCTTGGGAGCTGGCAGTCATCTGTGTAGAAGCTAAAAAGTAAAAAACAAAAATTGTTCCATCACATCAAAGCGTTCAGCTTGAAAAAAAATCACTGAGTTGACACTGAGGGCTACTGAGGCTTATAGTTATGTGCAAACCTGTCCAAGTGCAGTTCCTATGGCCCAAGCCGAGAGCTTGCTCTGTGATGTTATATCCCACCTTACGGACTGCACTATGTGTGATCATGGCCATCTACCTTAAAACAGTGACTCTGGTGATTGATAAGAGTCTCCAACTATCTACCACACAGAGCGGGGTGCCAGATTTCTAAAAGCCGAACGTCTCTGATCATGAGCACCATTCCTCCTTGTTATCTTAGGACATCAAGTTCAACTTCATTGGTCAGATGTAACAAGCAAATCAGGCGTTAAGTAGATTTTACTAGCAATCAGGCTGGCATGGAGAGCCCATGGCCTTGTCCTGTCACCAACCATGGACAACATGAAGGGTTTAGCAATGGTGCCAAAGCCCTTAGAGCATTTATATTATCCTGGGAAGCTAGATCAGTTTCAACACTGGCATCTGATATTCAAAGGCCACAAAAGAATACAAATCCCACAGAACTCGTTATCACAGTACTGCACACGTGATTTTCTTTTTTTGTGTTACAAAGGACTGTACAGAGAACATTTTACTTAAAGAAAAAGTGTTTTTAGACATTGCAGTTAATCAAAGGTTTAGTTAGATCATTAGCAAAACATTTCATCTTCAATACTCTGTCCATCCATCCATCCATAACTGCTTATGCAGCACAGGGCCACAGAGAGTCAGGATACATGGGGCACATGACAGGGGAGACCCTGTTTGGGATGCCAATCCATCACAGCACATTCATTAACAGTCTATTTTTAAAAATAACCTTTCTGAATGTCCCATGACCCTGTACTGGATCAGCAGTAGGAAAATGGACTGATGTTCCTGAATGTCCCCTTTGTCTTATCCTGCTAAATTAAGGTAGCTGAATCTTAAGGTCATGTTTGCAGACAAATGGATTCAAAGATACAAAGAATTATAACGCATAACTCACGTTAGAGACCATGAGACAAGGTTAAATGTGTTACGGAAACATTGTTTGATCCTAGGACTGTAAGGCTGTGTTTTGAAACTTATAATGCAGTTCATTATCTCTCTATTGCATGTATTTTTTCATCTGCAATGCCTGTCACAGCGGCTAACTGTCTTCCCAGGTTTGTCTTCATTCTATTTGTCAGACACTCAGATGTGGCAGTTCTTCACAACTTCAGCTAACTATCTCATTTGTAGCTGCATAGCTCTGTTCTCCATAGCGTTAGGTGGGAGTTGGAATGGGCACACAATTTAGAAAATGTAAATCTGTATGATTGTAATGATGTGTCATCCTCCACTTTTGTGGAGGAACAAACAACAGTGGCTCTACATACTCTGCGTACCACTCAGAGTAGCAACACTCCTGTTCCCAGACATGTTGTCAAAAGAAAAACAAGAACAAGTGAAGTAATGCTACGTGTAGTGTTGTTGCAGTTTTATCAGGAAGTTACAGACTGAAACCCCTGAGGGGCGTACTCTGTTGTTTATTCAAGCACTGACCTCAAATACCCACTTGTAACAAAGCATAAAGTCATAATACACCAAAGTAGCTATTCTTGTTATATTTAATTGAATTGCATGTTTAAATTTTAAAATGCATCATTTGCATTTTGAAGGCATTAAAATGAATACTAGAGTTGCTTATAATGGGCTGCACGGTCATTCAGTGGGTTGTATTGTTGCCTCACATCTCCAGGATTGTGGGTTTGAGTACCACCTATTTTCTTCTGGAGGGTTTGCATGCTCTCGCTGTAGTTAGGCTAACTGTCACTTCTAAATTGCCTGTAGTTTGTGTGTGTATATAGCGTGAGATGGACTGGCATCTTATCCAGGGTGCTCCCCAGCTTTTCTGAACTATGATGCCTGAGATATGCTCCAGGACCCCTTGCAAGCCGGATCAGGATACATGGCAGGAAGATGGATTTCCAATGATACCCCCTCATTTTTTTGACAATGTTTTGTTACCTAAAGGTTCACATGCGTAGCATTTGTCCGTGTCTATTTTCCCAGGAAAATGCCGCTGCACATTTGTTCACATTTCTATTTCATGCATTTAGTGTTATAAAATCCTTTAAGTTTTGGACATCTTTATGAAATACATTTTAAAAATATTTGCTGTATTTATTGATAGGTAAAATGTCATGATGCGGGATTTAGTGTTTTCTAACAAGATATGGTTTGATGTATTCAAGTAAAGGAATAAGGTAGCAAAGTTTAATGCAAGCCATGCATCTTTAATGAGTGCTGGCTCTGTGGTTTGGGGGTTCCATCCAGACGCACAGACAATGATCAGAGGCAACTGATAGGGGGTCTGACAGGGTGGGGGAGCATCCACTTATTCACGTAAGGATTAACAGGTGCATGCTTGGGGACCACTGAGGGGGTGGACAGGCAGATGGTGAGACAGGCAGACGCAGGGGAGACAGGGCGTGCTGTAGGTATGAAACAGCATGTGAAGTATGAAGGACCTGAAAGATATTTGCTACTCTCAGGAAAAACACACGGCACACTAAAATGTATGTGATGCATTTGCATTCAGGTGACCAGTATAGATAATAATAAAACTAAAGAGTGATTCAGACATAATAAGAAACAGAAATAAAAGACCCATCCAGCCACCACTTATCCTGGTTAGGGTCACGGATGCTGGAGACTAGGATAATACGTAGAAATTTTATTATGTGTATACCAGTCTTATTTATTAATCAGATATACAAACAATGACGACAGCTACTAACCATTGTACTCACTGTAACCAAGACAACAGTGACTTTAACCATTTAATAACTAGGGAACTTAGTTATGTACATCCTTCTTTTTTTCCAATATCACAGCTAAAGAGAATAAGGTGAACAGCTTCAGAGCTCAAACATTTTTTTTCTATACAGTATGATATGAAAAAAAGATTGTTGATGCACTTAATTGGCACTAATCCGGTTTGATGGCTAGTTGTGATCAAGGGACGCCATTACAACCGGTAGTATTATTATAGTAAACATATAAATGTAATTAGAATGCGTTCATTCCACAAGTGAATTGTCCTAGGTTCCAAATTATTTTGCAACATACACCTTACATGGGATTGTCTTTTTTGACCCACAGTATCAATGCAACATACATTTGGAATATTTCACAACAGTGCTTACAGTTATATGGATTTAAGATGGGTTCATGCAGTCATGCGTTCACACTGCTCATAAGCCAATTTAATATGTTATTTAGTAGTTATAATGTGTTAATTAGCACAGACCGATTCATCCGGACGGAAAAAAAAAAAAAAAAAATGTTGAAAAAAATGAAATAATGTTATCTAGACCAGACGTTTGGCTCTGTATGTTTTCTTAGACCTGTATTTGTATATGTGCTTGTGTGATGTCCTAAATTGCCCAAGACGGATTTACGTGCTCGCTGCTTCCAACTGCAAATGACAGATACTGGGGGGGGGGTGCGGTGCTTCATGAAATGGCTTAGCCGACCCTCCTCCTCCTCCTCCTCCCGAAGTGAACCAGGGCTCTCACTGAACCGACCCTCCTCCTACATGCGTTAAGCAGGCTTGCAGATGCGGGCGTGTGCGGGATGCGCGCGGGCTTCGTCCGGAACGCGGTTGTCTGTGCTTTTTAAACTGAAAGGCGACGGACGGAGGGGCAGGGAAGGGCGGACTGCGGTGAGCGTATCCCTTCTCTTTTCCCGTCTTATTCCCTTTGTCCATCAGTGCTGCTAACACAGCAACGTTGCACCTACATTAGGCTATTCGCCATCCTGTTCTTTCATACAACTTTCGCCTTGGCGGCGAGAGTCATGGATGACAAAAATCGCATTTTAAGCTGTTGTTAATTAATGGCATGCTTTTGTTCCCGGTAGTCTCTTTTTATGGCAGTACAAGCAGAATAAAAAGTTGTTTAACACAGGTCGATTTCGGAAATGTATCTGATAAACCCCGCAGCCAGTAGTGTCTTCGCGCCAGGGGTTAACGTACCGCTTGACGCCCGGTGCTTTATCAAACTTTACACCCATAAAAGCTGGATTCAGACACGCAGTAGTGCGCAGTGAGACTCAGCCAGGCAGGCAGGCAGAGTCTCGGTGTGTGAAGCGGACACTCCTGCCGTCATTTATCATGCAACGCACGCCGCGACCCACAGGTGCGAAGACGAACCGTCCAAAGTGACAGAAAACGGCGTGCAGAAGCCGGGAAAACGCCGCCGAGGTTCACTGGCCATGAAATTCCTGCAGTGCACCGGAGCTCTTAAGTGCCCTGCAGTACATGTTTGCATAGGTAAAAGGTAGCCGACGGAGGAGATGCTCATCCGTCTATACTTGGATCGGTCATTCTAGTGACGTATGCGCCTCTGTAGTCTCTAAAGGAGTCAGGGTGATTGTGATTGAGTAGAATGTGAGCAAGCTGTGTGATGAAGAGTTCTAAAAGTCCCCGTCAGTAACCAAACATGTGGCAGCAAAACCGGGGTACTAGGGAAGGGTGGAGTACTGAAGGGACAGACGGGATTAGTAGGTGACCACACCGGCCCTCAGTGTCTGATTTTTAATAGGACAGCAATCTGACATCACTGTTGCCTACCCAAGGTTACCCAGAAACGGTACTTAAACATTTAATGGTGTTCTGCAAGATTAAACTAGATTCGTTCACTGTTGAATTCATTTCACAAGTTTTCAACAGTTATCTGTATGACCACACAGAAGGAGTAAGGATGCCTAATACTGAGCTCTGGGTATGCTGTCAGATCATGTAGACTGTTTAGCAGTTGTTAGAATCCCACAGTTTTATCATAGGTATTAGTATTATATACAGTATTTGTTAGAGTACCTCTTATTTTTGGCTGTCACATCTGGTCCAGAAGGTACCTAGTTACCTGCCATCATTTCCCACTGCCATGTCTAGTCATCCATGCCTGCAATCAGTGTTCTACAGTCATCCTGGTCAGTGTCTCCTTGCTGAATCTCAAGGTCTGATTGTTCCCTACATGTCCTTCAGCCGTTCTCTTCATTTGGCTTCCTGAATTCGTTTGCTGTTGTCTCAGTTCTTTGCCTCTGCAATTTTTTGGTTTTGTCCTGGTTCCGACTTTTGATCTGCTCTCTACCTTGGTTTCCTGTTTAATTGACATACCTTAGAGCCACAATTATGTCTTTTGTGTGATTCATTATATTCTCTTCACTGGAGTCCTGCTCAGCCACCGCGGCTGCATAGCTTGTAGTCAGAACTCCAAGTCCTGTTAGCACTGGGTACTCAGAGGCTCACCAGCTGAAGAGGAAACAACTGTGATGAAGGCAACCTGGGCTTGTGACTGAGTGCAGTTCAGGTTGTGATCTTTTGCTAGAGACAACTTGCAATGCTCTATATCTGGTTTAAAAAAAGTATGATTTTCATATACTCTGCCCTGTTGCTGTGACACTAGCCAAACACTCGATGATATTATTATTTTTAGTACAGCTTTTCAAAAGTTTTACTGCATGATGAGAACTTTTTCTTAAAGTAAATGGATGAGAGAGATTTGACACAGTGTAAGTTAATTTGCCTATCATGAATCTTTAATATGTAAAGCCAGTAAGCCCAGATGTTAATATTTTTAGAGCTTTGGCAAATCTATTTGGAAAAGGCTTTTCTGAATTGACCTGAGACAGTCTGAAATTTCTCTAGAATAGCTCTATCCATTTCTAAAATAGCCATGGCACTGTATAACCAATCCGGTCCACAGTTTTTCTGGTAGTGTGCTATCTGTCCTTTGTCTGATGTGCAGGTAACTTGAAATAGTTGCTTACAAGATGCTAAGTAACTACATTGAGACGTCTGAGTAGGAAGCAGTGCATTTGTAGGGATTTGTGATTGAGGATGGATTTGTAATCTTGGGAAGTAATTTGTCTGGAACTGAACTGTGACGTGCCTCTATGAACTGGAGCAACATGGCACAGTCAGATCTTATTCTGAGCTCATCCAAGGGTTGGTACACCCTCTCTTTCAAATGATTAGGTAAAGTGATCTTGACAGAAAAGACCAATTGAAATGTTCCATGTTTATGCATTATAGGTTTGGAAATTGGACCACCACCTTTGAAACATTTTGGTTCTCAGTTTGAAAGAAACAACCCACAGAGTCTGAAAGCTTTATTTGAATTTCTAAAATGCAAATCTATGTACATATCGATAACCTCCACATATCGGTGGTATCCATCGTAGGGAATGATTTGAAGTGTTTCTAATGCTAACCGTAACCCAGGAAACTTTCACCGACCCACTGACATTGAAAATAGCAAATGGTTTAATACTTAAGAAGCACATGTCTTATTTTGCCATTTAGGTATGTTGTTGTGGTAGAAATGTCCTTATTGGCAGTATGTCATATATATGAAATGTGTTGCTGTTTGCACTTCTCAAGAAACTGGCCTTAGACTATTGGCTAGTTAGTGAATTCTTTGACAACACATTTTGAAAAGAGGATTAAACTTAATGTGAGTGTCACAGAGTTGATTCCTGTTCCCTGCCTTTTCCTTTATCCACCATGAGGGACTCCCAGTCCTCATCTATTTCCAGTTTTTTTTTTTTAAACCTGTCTAAGCAGCCAGCAGTAGAAAATGTAATTGATCAGCTGTTTAGCATGTGCTTGGATGGAATGTGAATAAAGTCCACTTTTCTTGAATGGCAAATCTTGTGAGGCATTCCCTTTCTGTCCCATGAAGCGTTACTGCAAGCATGTCGTTATTTTGGTAAGAAAGGAAAGGGTGTTTTTGAAGAAGGGAAAAAGATTGTAGATGCTGCTCTTATGAAGAGAAACCTTGTTACGATCGTGATGGCACTGTTTTTAAGGCCGTCGTTTGTACTAGCTCAGGCAACAGACATAACAGACTCTAGTTTTTAAAAACAAAATGGAAATGATCTGTTAACCACTCTAAG
The DNA here is from genome assembly GCA_009936485.2 of Gymnarchus niloticus. Lineage (NCBI taxonomy): Eukaryota > Metazoa > Chordata > Actinopteri > Osteoglossiformes > Gymnarchidae > Gymnarchus > Gymnarchus niloticus. The sequence goes on along the minus strand of JAACJT020001177.1, from coordinate 5,876 downwards.
AGCCATGGGGAAAATGAGTTTTGAATAAAGCCAGTCATTTAGATTTAAGATTTAATGTGCCAAAATGGATAACAGTTACCTCAGACATTAGTTTAATTATTATGATGCATTCAAAAATGTTTAGATAACTGGATAATATAACTTCACGAGGACTTCTTTGGGCCAGGAGTAGAATCCTGTCTACATGGTGAAAGATGTGTAATATTTTTGGTGAAAAATTACCCATACTTTTTTGAGAAAGAATTCAAATTATACTAAGCCGTAACTTTAAACAAAGTTTCATTATACTTGTATGAATCTAAATTACACTCGACCATTTTTATTACAAGGATGTGGTCCAGTTGAACACATTTTAAAAGTGCTTTCCCATAGGCATGCACTGAGTATTCTGTATTCACACCAACCCAAGTAGGCATGCTGATAAAAGCATAATCTTAACTCACAAGTAACTTGTATCCTTTTTAAGGCAGATAAGACGTTTTGCTTTCAATAGCTGACTCAAATCAGAGGGCTACATTGTCTGAGAAACTCTGGTGAAAAAAAGTTCACTAAAGTTCACCAACCCAGTAGGCAACTTCCACTTTCAGATTCACTAAAGATGTATGTTCATTTTCCGTGACCCTGGAAATTTACTTCAAAACTGCTTTTAATTGTATTCCTATATAATAACATATGTGGAGAGTTTAAACAAGATGTCATCTGTATAGTAACTTTTTAAAGTAATATTCTACAATGTAAACTGCATACATATGTGTCCAGACATATGAAACAGAACACCAAGAGAGAAAAGATCAGTTAGCATTTTACTGCACAACTTGTCGGGTTAAATGGTATATCTGCATTGCCCATCGTGCGAGTGTGTGACTTGTGATGGATTTGTATTCTATCATGGGTGTCCCCTGACTCGCACCCTGAGTTTCCTGGGATGGGTTCCAGATTTACTGCCAACTTTTGCATAAACATTTAAGAATATTATGCATTTTGTCATATAATCAGTTTTGCCTGGGGGAACATGCAAACTCCCCAACACAGAGTACTGGTGGGATTCCAATCCCTAACCCTGGCTGTGCAAGGAAATAGTGCTAATCACTGAGTCCTGTGCTGCCCATTCCCAGTACTGTAATGTAAAGAAGCAGTGCTACTCACTGAGTCCTGTGCTGCCCATTCCCAGTACTGTAATGTAAAGAAGCAGTGCTACTCACTGAGTCCTGTGCTGCCCATTCCCAGTACTGTAATATAAAGAAGCAGTGCTACTCAC
>JAACJT020001176.1:0-16099 GCA_009936485.2 Gymnarchus niloticus | reverse complement strand
GGAGGGGGAGAGAGGGAGAGGGAAAGGAAGATAGAGGGGGGGAGAGTGAGAGAGACAGGGAGATAGGGGGGGAGAGTGAGAGAGACAGGCAGATAGAGGGAGAGAGTGAAACAAACAGGTAGAGAGTGAAACAGAGGGGAGAAAGAGAGACTGACTGATAGAGGGGGAGAGAGTGAGAGAGACAGGCAGATAGAGGGGGAGAGAGTGAGAGAGACAGGCAGACAGACAGATAGAGGGAGAGAGTGAAACAGAAAGAAACAGAGGGGAGAGAGAGACAGGGGGAGAGAGTGAGAGAGAAACAGACAGACAGAGGGAGAGGGTGAAACAGAGAGAGGCAGAGAAACAGGGGAGGGGGGAGAAAACGAGGCAAGCAGGGGGGAGAGAGTGAGAGGGAGAGAGAGACAGACAGACAGAGGGGGAGAGAGTGAGAAACTGTGTGTGTGTGCTAAGACTGTATTATTTTGGACTATTCCTTCCAAAGTCTTCGAAGTACATGAAGGAAACAGTCTAGAGAGCAGCACGCTTTTGTAAGAGTAGGTCAGCCACTTATAGCATATGCAAGGCTAGGCTCAGCCGCAGGACTGTGATGAAACTTTGTCATAAGAGCACTTTCCACTTACACATGTACCGAAACTTTAACAATTCGAATTTCACTGAAATCAACCCATACAATTTAAAAATCGTACATATGAATAAACACCTTGTCTTAATATATAAATCATTTGTTTAAAGTATCACATATTATTATAGCTTTTACCATAGGCCACTTCCTAATTCCTTCTTTTTTTAACTTCCTAACTGCTTTTTTCAAGTTCACCAACCAAGTCTGCCTCACTAAATCGTTTGTTTACAGTTGCTATAGTTACCTCCGAGTCCGAATGGTCAGAGCAGCTGTGCATTGGTCGGGAAGGGGTATTCAGAATTCTCCCTGATCAGACTCCCTGATCTTATCAAAAATGAATAACCCACTGGGAACGGAATCGACTCGAAAGTGTCTGCTGGGTAACTGGCTGGAAGAGGTACGGTACACTTTGGTGATACTGGCTGACGCTTTCTTCATGTGATCTAGGTAACTAAAACAGGCTGTGCTAAAACAGGCTTTGCCTTAATTACTCTTGCCAGTGGAACAGAAATAAAACAATATCTTTCCTCATACATCATCCTAGTATGAATCACAATTAATCTAAATACGGGCCAAAATCGGTGAACACGAAGCCGTCCCGTAATTGCTATTATTATTATTATTATTTAGCTTATTAGCTAAATAATTATTATAAGCTCGATGTGTGAGTACTGAGTACGTAGCATTTACTTACGCTAAGTAGAAGAATATTTAAAGAGAGACTAAAAGTCATGCCAAATTAGGTTATGTTGTTAAAAGTTCAAACAGCCTACTCCGTGTGTATATACACGTGGGCTCATGACCTCGCGCTGGGTGGGTCGATGGAAGACGAATGACATTCATACCAAGTATATGTGCTGGTCTATTTTTCATCTTAGCTGCCTGATGGTCTTACACACATGACTTTTCCACCACTTTAATAATCAGATTCCAAACCTGTTCGTTTTCAGAGAGCCTCTGCCTTATTAGACAAAACAGATGACTGGATCCACATTCACAAGCACGGCCACACGGGAATCTTGTCTGTGGACACGACAGCCAAGGTGCAAGATATCAGCACCATGAAAGCAGAATTCACGCCTCCAAGAGGCCCTGGGGTGAGGCAGAGAGGTATGTAGGGCAGATTATGCTCTGAACACATTTTGGATTAGATAAAGCGTCCATTCTCTCCCCGTTCCTTCAGACATGTCAAGGGACCATTTTTTAGTCCTCAGTTGCAACGCCATTCACACGTATACAAGCAAAGATCAAAGAACCCTGGCAGGTTGGCTTTCTGCTTAAACTGTTTTCTTCTCTGTCAGGAGACTCAGAAGAAAGGCCCTTCTCAAACACATCTTGACTCCTCGCTTTAAAATGTATAAAAGCAGACTGACTGACAACGTTATTTTAATGAAATAAACAAGAGAGGTTATACAAAGGTTTAGCTTTTCACATAAATCCATGCTTCTGCTTTAAGGGATAAGAGAAGAGCTTTTGGAAAAATCCCTCTATAAGACAATAAGGTAAGAATTTTAACATTTCAAAGTTTATTAGTCATTTTTTTTATATTTCATCCCCATAAGCAGTATCTATTAGAAGCAGATTTTCCCCTGAAATGTCTGAGCCATTTGTAATCAAAGTAATCTTATATGCTGATCTACTGGGGTCGGTCTCGGATGGCCCCTCTGCAGCCATAGGCCGGCCCCTTCAGGGGACGTCTCACCTTGCCTGTCAGTCCTGGCCCGGCCACCACGTGCGGCTTCTCTCGGCACGCATTGAACTGGGAGCCACCGAGGTCCTTTTAGTCACTGAGGAAGCAAAGACTGAATGAGAGGCCAGAGGAATGGGATGAACTGCTTACTTACTCGTCACTCACTGTCCGTGGACCGTAACGGACCGCGGAAACCTTTGAATGGACCTTTAGGAGGAGGGAAGTTTTCATATTTGACCATTAGCAAGATTCAATTCAATTCAATTCAATTTTATTTATATAGTGCCTTTAACACGGAGCGCGGTCACAAAGAGCTTTACACAGTCCCGGGCCCACAGTCCCCAGAGAGTAAGCCAAAGGTGACAGTGGCAAGGAAAAACTTTGGCTGGAGGCGAGTGTGTGAAGTGGGAAGTCGATTTTGAAATGCTCCTGATAAGACCATGGACTAAAGGGCCATTAAGGACAATGCTATCTTTAACATTCCACCTTTTGTCAGGGAAATGTGTATTTCTGGGCCACTGTTCTGGAACGCGTCAGAGTGTCCCCTCTAGGTGGACTTCAGGAATTCGAACAGGGCTTGCAGATGATGCCAGGAAAGAAAGGTCTAGGATGTGCATGCACGCACACACACACACACACACACACACACACACACACACACACACACACACACACACACACACCTTAGCTGTAAGCTAGCATTTATCCAGCAGAAAGACAACCAAGCACCGAGCCGGGGGAGGGAAACTGTGTAATCAGCCCACCAAGTTCATCACCTTCTGTCTCAAACTAGTATAACCCCCAGCCACCATTTAAAATCACACAACAGACACTAAAACCCTTGACTGACCAAAGCAATGAGACCCCCCCGGACCACCGGAGAAGCTCCAGTTGGGCGGTAAAGAGCAGGAAACTGACTCAGCCATGTGCCAAGCTCTTGCCTGTACTACTCTGGAATGAAAACAAAGGAGCCCCATTTTGACCATTAGGCCTAATCCTCCTTCCCTAACAGTCAGCTCTCCCCCACTACTTAACTTCACCACTGGCAAGCCTAACTTTCCAGCCATCACCCACAACCAACCACCCCAAGAAATGCTATCCAGACTACACGGCTATATCAACCTCATTCCTCTCTCCACTCCAGGCAGTTGGAGTTCCTTTTAAACCCTCCAAACAGAGTGGTCCTGCACCCCCCATACTGCTCTCAACTACCGTGGTCCCTCCCTGGAGCAAGACAGTACTCTCCACTGCAATGTCACAGTGACTCTCATCACGAACTCTTCTCTCCACTGCAGTGTCTCAATGTGACTCTCACCACAAGCTCTTCTCTCCATTGTAGTGTGTCAAAGTGACTCTCATCACGAGCTCTTCTCTCCACTGCAGTGTGTCAAAGTGACTCTCATCACGAGCTCTTCTCTCTACCGCAGTGTGTCAAAGTGACTGTCGTCACAAGCTCTTCTCTTCGTTGTAGTCTGACAAAGTGACTCACCATGAGCTCTTTGTTCACGGTCTAATACACAGAATGCTGTCTCATATTTGCTAGGTTGCTTTCAAGTTTAAGCGGAGGCCATAATCCACGGTCAAGACCTGTGCCACAATGGGATGACCGTACTGCCACTATGTGCTAAAACCTCAGCTAATTAACGCTTTTAATAAACAGAAAGACTCGTCATGCAGAGTTTTTCAGTTCAATTTATTTGCTTGTATAAATACCAGAATGGGAAATTTTGCTCTGTGGCTAATGTTGACCTTGGAAACCAGACATGACGAGTTTTTCAGTGTCGGGAAGCCATCAGCTGTCGCTGTTTATAATATGAATATTGATGCATTAGTTCAAATTAATGGATGGGTGCTTGTGTTGCACTGGTAATGGGAAAATAACACGGAGGCTGTCTGAATGCAAATTTTTTTTTGCTTATAATGTATTTCCATTTGTTTAATTCATAGTGTGGTTTATTACGGCAAGCGGAAAAAAAAAAATCCTATTCAGTACAGACTCACCAGAGTCCAGTCGCAGGTCACCATCTTGGCACTTTTGTGTCTCTGATGTTAAAATTTCTTAACCAGTGAACAGGCTCGTCAGCAGCTGAAACCTGACGCTTCTTCTACAAAATTTGCTTCCACCACAAAAGAAGACTATAAAGTGGACGGGTTTAAATTTGAACTCCCAACTACATTTCAGGTAAAGAACCATCATCTGAAGAGCGTTACTAGTTCATTTTAAATTTCTAGTTAGATTAAATCGGTTCTTGGTTATGGGTTTTAATGTATGCACTGGATGCACGGGATTTAGATACAGAAGTTTCAATCTATAATTGGGGAATATGTAATTATTATGTCTGTAACTCCTAAAAGGCAGTCGCAGCCATTATTATTTGGTTGTTTTTCCTATAATTCTACATTTTTGCTAGCGTTATTTTAGATAGTTTGGTCCTAAAATGTGGAATGTGGGTTAGGAACTTTTCAGTTCGCCAAGTTCTTTATAATGTAATAAACAGGTCAACAAGTCATTCTTAAGATTTTTGTCAGGACTTCAAGAACCCCATTTACATACATAGCATTACAGCACACACAGCTTTCTGACCATGACGAACCGCTGTAGAATATCTCAGTAGAAATTCATTTCCTAAATCTCTCGTTATCGTTTAACAGGAACATGACTATAAGAACGAGCAGGCAATAACCTTCTGGAGTGACAATCATAAGAAAATACAGGTAATTTTGTTAACATAATTTTACAGTCGTGACTATGAAAAAGAAAATTATCAAACTAACATTTGTGCTGTCCAACATTAACCAAACATTTTTTTCTTCAAATAAATATTATTGCTTCAGTAGTGTTTCACGGTAGACTTTGGTACAGCTCTCCTTGTGTCTTTGTAGCAACAAAGAAAGAACTGTACGTTATTTATTGTTGTTTATTATTAATGATTTGCTTGCGTAGGATACTCAGCTAACCAGACTTCCTGTCACACTGTTCCTGTTTTGTCACCTCTTCAGCCTGATTTCTTTGGTCATGTGGCTTATCAGTCTGGGTTTATCATTTGTGATTCTTCAGAGTGAACATGGGTCAGAGAGGACTGGCATTGCAAGGATATTTAAATCAGGGAAAGCAACAGAGAGACGACAGACATCAGCCCTCAGAGACCAGCTCCAGGCCCCCCTTGACCCTAACCAACATAAGCGGTTAGAAGATGACAGAGAAATTCTTAAATTGTTTATTCTAAGACATTCAGAAGCATTCTGGAGAATATATGAATCACCAAATTATGCTTTACACACAGCCTAGGGTGAACACAGTGGCTCAGTGCTTAATACAATTACATCACACTTCTAGGGTTGGAAGTTCAAGTCCTGCCTCTTCTCTGTGGATGTGCTTCACCAGTTTTTTCTGGGTACTCTGGTTCCTCTCACGTGTGATTTAGGGTAATTGGTTAATGCATACTGTAATATTTATAATGTACACTAGCTGCAGCGAAGACCTCCCTGAGTTGCTTTGTTACATGAAAAAGGAAAACTTCCTGCTGCAGCCTTGTGGGACCTGATTATTTACACTAACACAATAAGGCAGGCAGTGAAACTCTCTGTTGTACCAAGGCTGTTAGGTGCGACATGCATTCAGAACGGAGTGTCTGGCTGTCAGTTAATACGTTAATTACCATCTGCTATTAAGAAGGGGTTCTTATGGTGCTGTTTGCAGAGATGAAATGTCTTTTGACAGCCCTTCTCTCATCCAGAACATGTTATCTTTGGGCCGGTGCCACGCTTCAGTTAGTTTTTAATTTATTTATTTAAATCATTGAAAGAGAGCATCGAGCTCCCATCAGTCAGGGCAAAGTCAATTCATTTTTTTTTTTTAGACCTGCTGTGTTGCGTTATCCATTTAAATTAGCCCTGTCTTTTCTCAACATGAATTTATTTAAAGCAGCCATCATTCTGAACCCTCTGAGGAACAGGTCTGTACCTTAACACTTGCAAGAAACAGCAACTGTGGAGCAAAAACTGAGGGACAAAGTGAGTTTTTAAACATAAGCTGTGTAATGTTACATGTTTACAGAGTCATCCTGCTCAGTTGGTTGTATCCGAATTTAACGGCAGTAACTTAAAGCACCTCGTAGCAAAAAAAAAAAATTTTACCCAAGAAAAATAGTTACAGATGTTGTTATATTGCTGCTGTAATTTGTGGTATCTAACCACACCAGTATTACATGTTAGATGTTACATGGTTTCTAACCCAAGTTTTCAATAAATTGTGAGAACACTAAAATAATTAAGCACTCTGGATCAAATGAATGAGGTGTATAAAAGTTCAATTTGAGTTTGTATACACATGAGTTCAGAAGCGATATTTATAAGTGGGCACTAATCTTCATCCCACAAAGCTTTAAAATGGTATTACCCGGTTTTGGTTTCATTGAAAAAGCAGCAGGACCCTTGAATGATTAAAAAAAAAAAAAAAGGATTGGTTCGTTCTAAAATGTCATGGCCCAGCCATTTAAATTACCTTCTCATTGGAAGTCCTTGGTTCCTTCATTTGCATAAACATTCTCAGTAATAAAAATATCTGTGTACAGTAACTGGAAGGTGGAACAAGCCAACGGGAGAATTCTGAGAATCCAGAGTAAAATCCAGAGAGAAGCTATGTAACTTTGTGTCCTTAAGCAAGAAAATTGTACATGCGATATTGCATGTAGTGAAATAACGATCCATATCCTCACATAAACCTAAAACGTGCATTTGGCCAATAAAAAAAGGAGAACTACCATACTGGCAATCACAGGGAACCATGATAAGGTTGTATGGCTTTAATGTTATTAAATGTGTTACCCAGCCAAAGTTAAAGTTCTACTGTCAGGTAGCACCAGACAGGGGGGTGGCCTATTGTAGTAAACTTGATGGAGCAGGTATGAAACGTCCAGAATATCCCCTCAGGAATTCATGGCCAGTTGTTCTTATGATACTATATCTGCAAGCTGGTATTGCTTGGGGGTTTGGGCAGCTGCCCTCTCGAAAGGTTGTGTCAGCACGTTCTGCTCTTCATGCTTTCTCACAGTGTCTGCCTCCCACACCCATTTTTTTTTTTTTTTTTTAAACTTTTCCTTGTTAGCAGTTAGCATACCTGTTGAGCGTTGACGTGGTAACACATACCCTTCTCATTGTGTCGCAGACGCATGTGTCTTACCCCCGGATGTCGGCTGTAACGTGGTGATGTACACGTGAAGAGAGGGCTTCTGGGAAGAGCCCAGTTCATATAGGCATTCAGCGGCACTGTTTAACCCTTTAGTGTCCATGCTCAAATCTGCCACCAAAGGACATCTCAGGGCACACAATGACTACCAGTGTAATTAGATTGTGAATTTGAACATCACCTTAACCTTTATTGATTAAACACCTAATTAGACAAAACCTTCCTATCATTGTTCATGCAGTCGCTTTCAAATGTCATGGTGTTTCGTGGAATAGGGTCAGAACATGTACGTGACGTCTTGCCGAGCATGCTAAGTGCTCAGCAACATGTCACGCTGTCAACACGTATGTTTCGAGTGGTGAGGTCAATGGCTGTGGAGGCACTGGATAGTTTCAGAGCCACACTTACACACATATAAACCCGATAAAAGTCGCTAAACTTCACCATTCAGTTCACAGGTTGCACAATCACTACTGGTTAGGTGACCGTATGTTTCATGTTTCATATCAGCATTCTTTACAATACAGGCATACAGGTTACGCATTCAACTTACCTTTTCTTACCTCCGCCAAGGATGTTATGTTTTGGGTGTTGGTTTGATTGTCTTGTACGTGCGCAGGACTTAGCAAAGACCACCGGCCTGATTTTCACGAAACTTGATGGAAAGGTGTCACATGGGCCAAGGAGGAAGCCATTCAATTTTGGCGCGAATCCGCCTCACCGGGCGGTTAAACGAATTCCGTTTCACTTTCGCTAAGGCTGCTCGATATGGTACACGGCGTTTGGCTTTGCTGGAAGCTCTGCGATCTCCGAGTGCTCTTCTAGTTTGATAATGAAGTTCCACCATTAATAGGGCCTGCTCATTCAATACAAATGAAAATATATATTTGCATGGTCTTACCTTTACTTGGGAATGAAGTCTTTTCGCATATCCTTCTGAACGAAGATGTCAGTCACTTTGTTGTAAAGTCCTCCTTGTCTTCTTTTAGCTTTAAAAGCTTTTAATCCCGCATTAGTCCAAACATTGTCGGTAGTGGAGAACGAAAGGCAGGTTAAGCACTAGAGGCGATTCCGCGTAGCGTAGCCGATCTTCTCGTTGGCACCACTCCGTTAAAAACGACCGTGTCATTTTCTATCCCTGAGTCTTAAGAAGGTCCTTAAGTTCATTGGTCTTACATTATTGATGAACGAAACAAGTTTTTTTTGTTTTTTTTCCCTATAGCTAGTTATTTGGTAATTTTGGCGGGAGAGTGAACGTCACCAGTAATTGGTTCGCTCAAGATTGACAGCTGCCTCGCCTGGTGCTTCGTTGCAGTTTTATGACGAAACCAGCGAGCCTAAATATTTTTATATACAGGTGAAATGAATTATGCAGACTATGGAAGGCGAGTAATGAAGGGGTCTACAAACATTACATCGTTGACCCACTGAAAGATAGAAGCAGGTGCGGCCTTATTGCTCCTGCTTCACCCAGTTTCTGTGGGGTTGAGGTCCTCTCGTCTGTCCCTGTATTTGAAGTTGAGTTCTGCAAATTTGGTGATATTGACAAGAAAAATCATTGGAATCATACAGAAATGATATGTATAACAGATATGTTGAAAAATCTCAAAATGTATATTGCTATTATTGTTATTTTATACTTTCCGTAAAACTGATTTTAACATTAGAATATGACAGGTGAGGCTCTGCCTCCCCCACCTCCCCTGACAGCACGTTACTGAAGTGAAGGATGGACTTCCTCCTGACTGGAGGTTAATTGTACTCTTTTTCAGGGTATAACTGCTGTGAGAACCAGAGATACTCCGTTTAAGAAAAACTGCACCTTTAGCACGCCCACTGGCACACGGCTGAATGACCCACGAGAAAAGAGCCGTAATCTGAGTGCTTGATGAAATTGCCTGAATGATATTCAACAACGATAAAAAACTGTTTTGAGGCCAGCATGTCGATTTTTATTGTGGAGCATTTCCTGATTGTTCCTGATGACTTCAGTCTGGTTCCTAACTGCCATTGTTCCCAGTGTTGTGAAATAACATGTGTTTTGGTGATGAACTTCATTGTATACCACCACCGAAACAATGGTGGGAAGTTTTTGAGAAGACTGGTCCAGCCCCACCCACGGTGTCTTCATGAGTGACATGCAGCACAGCCAACCAGACAACTCGTTACAGACAACAATGTCTCATTAGACCACTGTTTTCAAGGGCAGAATAATTATAAGGATGAATCACAGTCCTCTGCTCTGTGAGATATTTGTACTTTGTTTGGTCCAATGGTTACCACACAGAAGTGAACGGCCTGCATATTGTGATAAACGTAATGATGTATTGTGAGGCGTGACGGACATTTGTCTTCGGGTGGAAACAAGAGAGTTTGGGGCAGGAGATATACCTGTTCACCTGCTGGTTGTGTTCCCCTCTTGTAATAAAGGTATAATAATCGTGTTTAAGCCAACACTGGAGTTCGACTACTCTCTGCACGCCTCCTACTCAATATCCCATGGACAGATCCATTTGGCTAGGCAGAGCATGGTGCAGCATTCATGCTATTGTACTTGCATGGAGGACTCGCCCAGCTGGGAAGGGTTTGGCACAGTATGAGCCACTACAGTGGCTGTTAAGAAGACCAGTTCATCTAAATCCAGGATGGTGCTCCAGTTCCCGGCCTGAATTTTTAGCCTTTCAAACTCTGTTTGCAGCACATAGCCTTTTGATAGTGAGCCAGACTTTCATAGAGGGAGTTTGCAGCTTTGTGAAATGCATGGTTCCACATCCCCTGTGTTTTTTTGGCCTCTCACAGTTGCCTGTCTCTGCATTTCTCTCGTTGCATAACAAGCTGGTGCATGACAGTTGCCTCCCTTTCTGACGGGTGTGTCTCCGGTCGACCCCCATGGTACTGTGGGTACAATTGTGCAAAAGCCCATCCAAGAAGGTCGCTCAGATTTTTTTGGAAAGTACATCAACACTCAAGGGTTTGAAAGTTCAGATGATGGCTTTCCTGAAGCAGGGACCTTACAGTGGAATAAATACGAAGTCTCAGTAGACACGGCTGCAGGAACCAGCAAAAGTCATGGGGAGAAGAGGTGTGGAGAACTTAAAAAATCCAACTAACAAACACCTGGGAGGGATATCACACAGTATGGGGCCATCAGTTCCCCTGGGGCTGGAGGCATGTTCTGGAGAATGGTGCAGGTGCAGATTTTAATGGATTTCAACCCATTCTATCATGAAAGTCTGGATATAATCACAGTAGACAATGCAGTTTGACAGATTCCTCTGAATAAAGAGAAATAAGCACATTATAGCTAGATATTAAGTGTAACATGAGTACATTATGAAGTAATTTTGATTGGGGAAATGACCAACAGTGACCTCCTCAGTAACTTATGCTTTAGGGGACAAGAACTTAAGGTCGTATTTTAAAATGTGACAGGTTTAGAAGTTGATGCATCATGCATCGCCATCTAAGAAGATCTGGGAGGTCTCCATCGCACAGGAATGGGATGGTACTCCTTCCAGTGTTTTCCTAGTTGCCATGGTTCGACCATAATGCAGTCGGTGAGTCTGAGCCAACGTGTAACGCCTCGTTGATTGGCATCTGGGGAAAACCTGTGGACAGTTTATTTGGCCATTCCAGGGGCCCCTGAGCTCCGCCGTGCCTGCTCAAAAACCTCACTGTAACTCTACAACTTCCTAATGACATTTCTAATCCAAGACTTTTGTGGCTGTCATCAGAGCATAGTTTTATTAGGGCAGAAAGCCCTGGAACTGTGAGTAATTATATTTTATTTGGTGGAATAGCTTTTTACAGCTGGTTGGCCCAATTCTGAATGATGTACATTTATTTAGAATGGCTAGTACAGATGTACAGACTTTATAGTTTAGACCTCTCAGAGCTTCATAAAATTCTGTTTAGGACCATTGAAAAACAACCTGCAGTTGAAAGCACATTATTCCTGCGAGTGGTAGTGATCATATCAAATCTCTCTTTGGGATCACTTCTCCTGAGTCTCAACCCTTAACTTACCAGGGAGGCTTGGAATTCATTTCCCTGATATTCATCACGGCATGAAGTATGTTACCACCACGCTCACTCTTCCCTGTGTTCCCCCCCCCACAAATCCCATATAAAAAAAGAAGCAGCATCTAGCACATCCATCTGGTCTACCTGATTCAGAGGTACTCTGGAGATCCGGAGGGTGGCAGAGACACACACGGCCGTGTCCACAGAGGTGGCTCTCTTCAAATATGTTCTCATTTAAAAAGGCGAGAAATGAGCCCAGATCCATTATGGCCGTCTTTTTATTGGTTTAGGTAAAAGTAGGCTCATCTCACCAATCTGTGGGCTTTCTAGTGCGCTCTTTTTATTAAACAAGTAGCTCTTTCTAGCCCTCAGCAGTCTGCCTTTTCATCTCATAGGTAAGTAGCTTTTTACACACACTCAAGCACGCCCTCTAGAACGGCCGCTGGCTGTTCACCACATGTATGGTAAAGCACACACGTGCCGAGTGGCACTACCTGGGGAAGATCAAAACCACCCCGAATGCTTTTTCCATGTCCCAATGTGAAAACAACGAAACAGGAATATTTCGCACAATCGTTTACTTAAGACACAACTAAAAGCAGAAACCTGTTATTTGGTTTTTCAGAATTGTCTATTAATTTGGCTACGGTGGGACAAGTCTTACCTAAACAAACAAATTCCAAAGGACCTGATGATATTTTCCCTGGTTAAATTAGTAAGCTTATAGATTTATTACAGAAATATTTAGAAATTAAGATAGTATCTGCATGAAGTAGGTAATGAAATATTATTTAAAGAGGCATTACGCTGGCAACATTAAACGTCTGGAACAGTAAAGTTTTAAGACATGGCCAGTATGAAGTTTGGTATAAAAGGCTGAGGTATAAATGTTTGTCTTATAAGCTGCTAGACTTTAGATTGGTTGTATGCATTCTTGGAAATCTGCACATGTATAATGGAACCATATTTATTTGAGCTACAATATCCAGCTAGTGTGATCGGTGCCTCAGAGTTCTACGTGTGGGCCGTTTCTGTTCAAATGCGACCCATAGCACTGTATCACAATCCAGTGTGTTTGTTAAGCACGGTGTAGCAGAGTACAGGCAGTAAAAAAAATAAATAAGCAGATCTAATAATTCACTTGTACCGGATTCAGCAATAACGGCACCTTTGGCTGGGTGATTACGTAGAATTAAGCTAAGGGTCACAGCAGTCATGCGCAGAAGAATTATCCTTATTTTCAAATGATTATTATACAAGCATCTTTATTACTGAGCACTCCGGGAGGATATATGGCCTTGGAAAGGTAATGGTTACGCTCATTGATCTTGGAAAGATAATGGTTAAGGTCAGACTCATTGACTGGTGTAGTGACAGCAGCAGTTAAGGAATATGAAAATACAAATAAAAGCTTCAGTTTAGATCATAATGATAGAAAACGATTAGCTTCGGCTTGTAGAATGGGACAGCACTGCTTCAGTGTACACCAGCGTTTGCTGTGAAAGGGTTAAATGAGCTGAATTGGCCAGGTGGACGGCTCAGGTCTGCATCTCCCATCATGCCGCTGTGATGTCTGGCGCAGCTGCTCCCTGCATTGTACTGCGCATTCCTCACCGCAGCAGGGCCTCGACCCAACGCCCACACTCACAGCCTTCACTCAGGGCTTCATCTCCACCCCTGTGCTCAGTGGAAGGCTGGATGAGGCACCGCGGCTACGTCATGCAGGAGACGTGGACAGGACTGAGCTCAAGGCAGACAGAAGGGATTTGGACTAGATGGCACACACACACACGTTTAGTCATCTAGTCACAGGTTGAAAAATACTATAAAGTTTCTATCTTTGACATGTGGGACAAAACTCAACTATAAGGAGCCGAGTGTCGTTGTCGTTTCCTCTTCCTGACGTATTTACACACATGGAAATTTAACCATTTATGTTCATTAACAGCCATAATGTCCCATATGGTGACTCAGCGGGAAGCACTCCTGCCTCATTATCTTCAAGGTTGGGGGTTTGACTCCTCTGTCCATTGTGTGCGCATGTGTGCGTGTGTGTGTGTGTGTGCAGTTTTTCATTTCATGTTCCCTGTGTGTTGTGCAGGTTTCCTCCGAATACTGCAACAGTCCAGAGACATACAATAGAAAACAGAACAACTGACAGACAATACAATGACAAATGACACGTCGAAATTGCCCATATTTGTTGTTTGTATGTGAGCCTCGTGCCCTGTGATGGACTGGCATCCCATCCAGGGTGTACCCCAGCCCTGTGCCCTGTGATGGACTGGCATCCCATCCAGGGTGTACCCCAGCCTCGTGCCCTGTGATGGACTGGCATCCCATCCAGGGTGTACCCCAGCCCTGTGCCCTGTGATGGACTGGCATCCCATCCAGGGTGTACCCCAGCCTCGTGCCCTGTGATGGACTGGCATCCCATCCAGGGTGTACCCCAGCCTAGTGCCCTGTGATAGGCTTGCATCCCATCCAGGGTGTACCCCAGCCTCGTGCCACTGAGAAGGACAAGAGATCTAAAGATGGATGGATAATTACAATAAAATTAAGCAAAAATATAAATCCATTCAAGACTGAATTATAAAAAAGTGCTTTTCAACTGATTAAGTAAAAAAGTTGGTATATTTCAGTAAAACAATACATTATAGTCTAATTTGCTGCTTGCTGGTAGATGTGATGTGGTCTAGTAGTTACTGGAGAGCTCTTTCTCTCTCTCTCACACACACACACACACACACACACACACACACACACACACACACACACACACACACACACACACACACACACAATAACAGATAACTTTACTTATGTAAAATGCAGTGGGAGTTGTGTCGGTTCCAGAACACAAACTGCTTATCCAACTGTGTCAGCACATCTGGGCTGGAGAGAAGTGCCTATCCACATCAGCCGGCCAGCTTCCAGGCAGAATCCTTGAGGTCCAACTGCACTCACATTTAGCCAAAAGATCCCGCCTTTTGATGTCTACAGAACAAAAGCGAGGGTACACCACCCTCGTTGCCATGGCCACCACACAATCAGATATGACCGTGCAGCCAGGCTGTTGCCCTCGGTGCATATGATGACTGACGGGGATCGGAAGGAGACTGCACAGTCGGTAGTGCCGTAACGAGGGCCCTCCCGTCCCGCACACAGACACGGGTGGCCAACAGGCGAGAAACATGCTGTCACCTGTACGGTGGCATGTTGGGAACGCTGTGATGCGTCTTCTGCTAACGAGACTCGGGTCTCCAGACCGTATGAACCGAGCGAAATCATCACTGCTCTTATTGTGTCACCGATGTCCCGTTTGACTAGGAACGACGGGATTAGTGGCGTGTGAAGATAACAAGGGCGGGGCCATCAGTCCAGGTCCCGAGGGACATTGGGAGCACCTGTCAGGCTATATCCAGCCTGGGGTTGTCCCTTCTTTCATCGTCAGTAAACCCACTTTAGTCTCTGTTCTAAATTGGGTGCTCTGTCCTCCCTGTTCCCTCTCTGAATAGAAAAAACCTTATGGCAACAAATGATAAAGGACACGGCAAATTCACTAACCATGGAACAAACTGTACATCTTTCCATACAAAAATCAACGTGAGAGTGAGGAAGTTGCAGAGTGTTCTTCCTGACTGTTTTCGAGGCAGCTGTGTGTGTGTGTGTGTGTGTGTGTGTGTGTGTGTGTGTGTGTGCCATGTTTACATTACCTTGTGGGAAGAAAATGTGGCCAGGAGGTAATAAAAACCTGACATTTTTTATCTTATGGGGACATTTGTCATGTCCATACAACAGAAAACTCAATTTGATAAAAGATCTGTGAATGCAATCAAAAAACCAACAGAGCCAGAAATCTTGTCTTTTGTTGTGTTACTTATGGTTAAGGTTAGGGCTGTTTAAGGATGAGGATTGTCGTAGTTAGGGTTAGAGTTAGGCCCATAGAAATGAATAGAAGGTCCCCACAAGGTTAGAAGTACAAACGTTGGTGTGTGTGTGTGTGTTGTTTTTGGGGTAACAATGTCAGGAGGGTCAGTGCTAGCTCACCATGTCTCCTTTCCTTCATCCATGCACCCACTCTTCCATCCATCCTTCCTGTTCTCTTTCTTCCCCAGTTTGTTTCTATTCTGCCTCTTTATTTGTTTTCTGTTTGCCCCATTTCTGGCTCATATACACAAGCCCGGGACGTGACGTGACGTGACGCCGCTGCCCCAGGCCCGTCTCCGTGCCTCCGTCTGGATCTCTCATGACGTCACACCAAGCGAGACCCTGTCGGAGTGCATTGGGGGCCCCAGCCCTGCGCTTCACCTAACGTTAGAAGCCAAAGTAAAAGTATGACTGTCTATGGTGTCCAGGGGGGTGCGCTACAAATACACAAAGACAGATATACACCCAGCAGGAGATCAAGCCCACGCTGAGCCTGGATCAGATCAGATCAGAATCAGAATCAGAATATCTTTATTGTCATTGTAACGGGTACAACGAAATTAAGTGCAGTCTCTGTGTCAGAGAGATTTATACAGGAAAATAAATAGGGAGAAATATATAAATAAGGAAATATAAAATATGGGAG
>JAACJT020001175.1:0-16105 GCA_009936485.2 Gymnarchus niloticus | reverse complement strand
ACAGGGCGGCCTGGCGTGCTGTGGTCCATGGAGTCGCGAAGAGTCGGACACGACTGCGTGACTAAACAACAACAACTAAGTATATTGCTGTCTTGGCAAATCTTGGGCTAAGAGTGTAAGGTCAGCCATTTATTGACCACCCAAGCAACAGGTCTGGGGTCAGGGGCCTCACTCAAGGCCCCCGAGAGAAATTCGGGCACATGGACAGCTATGGAATTAAGAACCGGTGACCTTGAGGTCACGGACACAGACACCTAACCTGCAGAGCTACACACCACTAAAAAAAGTTGGAATTTGATTGATGCTAACTGGTATTCTACATAATTTAGTCAGACTGGGAAAAAAAGATGAAAACCGTTTTCCATGTGAACATAACGACAGGTATAAAGACACAATTCTCAACACCGTCATGACTGATGTTGTCTATGGAGATCAGAATACGCGAGATACAGGCAAAATCCGACTGTGGGCTTTGGGCACAGTGAGAAAAATGGGAAAGCTGAGCACTGGCTGGGTTCAGTATTGCCACAACATCACTGTTTGTTTGCTTACTAGAGTTGTAGGACTAAGGTATTTATTTGTGAGCATGAAATTAACAAATTATTAAACGTGTTTTAGTACCTCTGTAGGAAAGACTTTCTCCTTCTTAATGAATTATCAATGGTATTTGTATAATGCATCCATCCATCCATCCATCCTCCTGAACCACCTATCCAGTGCAGTGAGTCAGGAGCCCATACTGTGAAGCATGGGTCACAAAGGGATTTACATCCTGGAGGAGACAACAAGCCATCACAGAGCAGAGGGAAATCTTACACACACACACACACACACACACACAATCACCCTGAATATGTGAGGCTACAGGGCTGTCCAGTCAGCCACTATGTTATACACACCATGCTGTAGAGAAATCCAATGAAATGCTCAGTTTTTATACTCAGATCAGTCTGGTTTTTATCCCATTTTAATGAAAGGACACTAAAAGCATTCAAGAGAGTAACCTTATGTTTTTTTTATTATATTGACGTTGCAGAATGAGAACATCCTCTACCCTATGCATGTACGTGTACCTGAAACGTTTCTATTAACACCCAATAAGTACAGAAGAACTGCTTTATGGCTGAAGAAATTCCGTAATAGGCTTCTCTTTGGCTGAGGTAGTGAGCCAGCCTTCTTATCATTCATACTCCCTCCACTTGTTGCTCCTACTGGACTGTTTCACCAGGAACGTCTGCAGATCTCTCCGCTGCAGAGAACAACAGCAAAACAACATTCACCGCCATCGATGACCAAGCTCCTAATGACCTAAATGCATTTGTCACATCCAGGATTTCATATGTAACCCTGTTTCTATATCCAGTACACTGGTGCTTTGAGGCAACTGTGTTGTGAGAACAACCATAAAAACTAATTAAATTGCATTAATCATAAAAAAGTCTGTAAATTTACAATATACGGTTGTTTTGTTTTTTGACCAGAACCGGCAGTTAAAGATGGATGAATGGATGTTTTGTTTTAATTATACAGTTTATGCTATTATGCCATATGTCGTCTTTATTTCATAACTTTCAAATTTTGCCTGCATCGTTATATGCCCCGACAGAAGAGCGTGTGGATTTGACCTAGAGTTACGTTTCTCCAGTAGCTGCCATTTTTCCAGCACACAGCTGATCCTTCATCGCTGAGCGAAACCAGTTCCTCTTAGCTTTTCATGCGTTTGCTTTTGGACGTGGCTGAAGAATTCAAAACAAATGCAAGCTGACTGTCAGAGTTATTATAATGACTGTTTCTCCTAGATAGACTTTAGTCCGCAGACTTCAGGAATTTTACACATTTCTGTTCAGGTATTACAGAGCCTCGGAAAGAAAAACTTGCAGTTTTATTTCTCTTGTGTTAACTATCTTTGCCTAAAATAGTCTCCCACATCCTATTCCCCCAAACTATCACAATGGAAATGTACAGTACGATTTGCTTGAAAATGTGCAAATCGATACAAGCGGAAATAACAGCAAATGGCAACAGTGAGACTTAAAAGGAAAAGTTTGCCAAGCAAAATGCCTTTATGACATTCTCATTATGCTTCATTCTCAGCATCAAATGCAGTAGATGACAATCTGGAGTCTTCCAGTTTTGTGCTCTGGGATTAAAGTAGAAAAAAAAAGATATAATACTTTATTCATATACGGTGACCAGGAAAGATTTACTTCAGTTTTCCTTCCGTTTTGTGGTTTGAAAATTGGATTTATTTATATTTTATTTTTGCATTTGGAGTTTTATTTCAACTTGTAATTGGATTCCATGTTCTGATTCTGTTGAGCGTATGTCTTAGTTTCACTGCCTCGCTCCTTTGTTGGAAAAGCAGTGCGCTGCAGAGAACGGAAACAGAAATATGGCATCTGTACTTGCAGAAAGAAGGTTTATTTAGACAGATATCATGTTACTTAATAACAATTTTTATGAGTTTTGTGTTCCTAGTGTGAGGATATTAATGGCCGTGAAATGGGAGGACTTTAACAGAATGACAAATTTAATAACTCACTTCTCAAAACTGTTAAAACCAGATTCATATATTGTTTGCATTCCTTCATGTAAAAGAAGTTTACGTTACTCAATGTATGCAGACTCTAATCTTCAGGCCACTTTTCGTAAAATAAGGGCCGGCCCACTCAGCTGTAACAGTATGCAAATTCTCTCGCACCTGTGTCCTCTGAAGTAATTGTTTTTCTAACAAGGAAATTATTTCTGCACCGTGCAGTGCTGTGCAGGATTTGACTGCTTGTCATTCTGAATTCTGCACCTGACTCTCTTATCTGAAGCCACACACCTGTCAGAGTGCACTGAGTGTACTGGATGTTCACCTTCCACAAAATTAATTGCTTCAGGGTCAAAAATAACCATGAGATAACTATTTATCTATAATGCTCTTACAAAGAACAGCAAACAAGCTGTGGATCCGTATAATTTTTAATTGGCTCCTTTTATGTAATCACAACCTCAGAGGATCTAAAAAGTAAAGATGGTATTTAGACATGATGGTTTAATATGAATATAAATACTAATTTTTAATGTTCTTATGAGAAGTAAAACCCTCATGCCTACTTTCATTCTCAAGTGGCGTATTGCTATTTTGGTGACAATAAAGTGGTTAATTAATTGTGGAGGTGAAAATAATTATAACGAACAAGTCTAGCATATCTTGTTAATTCAAACAGAGATAATGAAACACAAAGTAACCTGTCAGATGTTTGTCAACGAGTGTATTTTCGAGACTGCAGCAAAATTTCTGTTTTCATATGGCAGGACAAACCACATGACTGAAGGAGCGAGAAGTTTGATCAAGTATCAGCTGACATATAAATGCATCTTTTATATTCTTGCATTGCTTTCAAAGTTCAGCAGAGAATGTGAGACCCTGCTGCAGAAGGTGCCACGTTTTTATGGGTCTCTCTTGATATGTGGTTATATTAAAGAATGAAACATTCCAGAGAACCAAGAAAACATGTCAGAGCCACAGAACTGTACAAAAAACAGGATTAGATTGTGACTCAGGGAATGGCCTGGTGACTCAGGGAATGGCCTGGTGACTCAGGGAATGGCACGGTGGCTCAGGGAATGACACGGTGGCTCAGGGAATGACACGATGGCTCAGGGAATGGCCTGGTGACTCAGGGAATGGCCTGGTGACTCAGGGAATGGCACGGTGGCTCAGGGAATGACACGATGGCTCAGGGAATGGCCTGGTGACTCAGGGAATGGCACGGTGGCTCAGGGAATGGCACGGTGGCTCAGGGAATGACACGATGGCTCAGGGAATGGCCTGGTGACTCAGGGAATGGCCTGGTGACTCAAGGAACAGGACAGTGGTTCTGTGGCTCCTTGCAGATACATATAGTCCTAAACTGCTTCCTTAGCCCATTACAGGACTTACAGCCCAGACATGTTTGAAGGTTCCTGCTGATTCAAAGCACCTCTGTTTGCCATCGCTAATCCTGCTATCACAATGTCTGACTTCAAGAATCTATTCACATTGTCATGTGCTGGGTCTGGTCCAAGTGGAACATGCAGTTTGGACCAAAAGTTTCCAGCAAAAATTGATGTAATAGAGGCTTTAAGAGTAAGGTTACTATCTACTCACATGACTGCTCCTAGTGCTGAAGAGCAGATCAAACAATCTACTCTGACATTAGTGTTTAATAGATAACACATGAGCCCATCTGAAACGCAGAATGGATGTTATAGTAAGACAGTCATAATATTTCTACTTAAGTTTATCTTAAAAAATATACTTTCTAAAAATCCATCATTACTTTCCCACCCTGAAAATATATATAAGTGGAGGCCAATAGCAGTTCGAGCCATCAAAATTATGCAGCAATAATGCTGAAAATTTCAGATAAAAAGACAGGATTTGTAAGATGAATAAAGGCTATTGTGAGTATCAGCATGTCTGAAGTAAGATGCTACTTAATGGCTCATAAGAAATGGGAACAATGGGATTAATGGTCTGCTATGTCAACTGTCAAATCTGACCACAGTCAAAAGCAACTGCATGTAGTGAAGAATTCATATAGTAGGCTAGCTGAATACGCAGGTACCCTACAAAAGACATCAGAATACGCATCTCTGACCTCTAACTGCCACAACTTAGCACTCATACATTGAAACATACTTTGAATCCAGAGAAGCAAGTGAAGGGAGAATTCTATACATCCAAGACACTTGATGCTTCCTCGAATGATTCAAGAAGACGCACTTTCCTCTTTCGCCAGTCATCATACTGACACCTCTGGCCAAGCTCTACAAATGTGGAAAAGGTACCAACAAAGAAGGGCTAATAAAGGAACACTTTGAAAAATGCACGTGCTTTGTAGCCGCCGTGATTTTCAGTGATAAGAATCTCAGCTGGAAACCAAAACTAAGATAATCCCGTGTGGTTAATTTAGCGAGCTACAGCTAATCCCATGTGGTTAACAGAATGAGCTACGGCTAATCCCATGTGATTAACTTAGTGAGCTATGGCTAATCACATGTGGTTAACTTAGTGAGCTACGGCTAATCCCATGTAGTTTACATAGTGAGCTACGGCTAATCCCATGTGGTTAATTTAGCGAGCTATGGCTAATCCCATGTGGTTAACTTAGTGGGCTACGGCTAATCCTATGTGGTCAGCATAGTGAGCTACGGCTAATCCCATGTAGTTAATTTAGTGAACTATGGCTAATCCCATGTAGTTAATTTAGTGAACTATGGCTAATCCCATGTGGTTAACTTGAGTTACGGCTAATCCCTAAACTTTATTCACCTTCTTTAATCTACTTCTTGCAATAGTTCTAAACATTAATACATGCAATGCTATGCAGAAAGAACACTTATTGTTTAAATGTTTCAATGTATCTAGGGCTAACCTAGTACATCAAAATGAGCATAAAAGAAAATAAAGTGTTCATGCTGCAAAGTTATTTCAGTCTCTACCGATGTATTGTATTTCTGTGGAGTATGGAAACTGAATGATGTCTTGGGAAAATTGAAAACAAAAATACATTATGTACATGAAAATACAGTATATGAATATTTCAGTATCTTCTGAGCCATTTAAAGAGGGTGATCTTGTGTTGAGAGACCCATCATTATAAATCTGTTCTTTTTTTATAGTTTTCATTCGATTCTCAGCTGTCATGTATTCATGAAAGTTATAAAGAGATAATTCATGTATTGTGTTTTGTATAGCTTCTTTGGAAAAACACAACAAACATGACAACAAAGAGCACTTCAGTTCCTCAATGCTATAAACTTTGAAGCTTTGATACATTTTCTAAAGCATTTCATTCTATCTGAAATATAACGCTGCCATCTTACCATTTCTTTATGTCTGTCTTTGTCCCTGATATGCCACTGTTGTAATTGTTCCTTAATGGCATTGTTGTTAAAACTGTATCAGATCCTGACACATGCAAAAGCTCTTCACTTATGTACACAAAAGGAAATTTAAATGAGCTATGCAGCAAGTAACCGAGGAGGAGACAGCAGTAAAATGCTTAGAGAATAACAATTAAGTGACGCTCTTCTGATAATATTCCACCTCACATTGGCTGTCTGTACATCTGAATGGCCTAAACAACTGTTTACGATACTGTTCTGTTCCTTACCATTTCACGTGATCAAATCTCAGCATGCTGTCATTACCTTAACATGATTGCCAGCTCCCAGCAGTTATCATCTGTGCTCAAAAATGTTATTTCATAAATGCATATCCTTAGCAAAGCCACAGTGAGCCTGGAACTGATATCAGGATGCACATGGCAAACACTGCATGCACTTTGGACGGGATGAGAAGGGGACAGAAAAAAGAATTGCTAAAAAATGTCAGTAACATTTAAAATATAATAGGACTGAATCTGACTTTAAAACTACTTTAATTAAGGTATTTTAGAACACTAAGATGTGATCACTCTTTAATTTAGGATTACTTTGATTACTTTTAAACTTTTCTTACTTTAAACTCATTCATTCTGGACTTTGGTGCCATACAAAGGATTCCCTTTGGCCAATTAAGCAAAAAACACAGACAAATGTGAAAGCAATTTGACAAGGGCTCAGAAACTACAGGGCAGCTACAAACAGGCAAAATGTCAGCATATTTGATTAATTTAGCTCAGGGACTGAGTTCAGTATATTTGATTGATACAACTCAGGGGCTGCAGGCCAGTTTATGACAATATCATATTAATTAGTTGTTCACCTCCAGTGTAACCAACCCAAGCTGTCAGAAAGCTAGTCATTAGATGGCAAATCCCCATATTCTTGTGCTAATCCTGTCCAAGAGTTGTAGAAACACTACCTATGGTTCTACCAGAGATGGTCATTTCAGAATGGCTAGGTTTAATCAGAAACGAGCAGACATATCACACTGTAATATCACTTCAAAGCAAAGAACGAAGCTCTAGATAAATTGGCCACCTGACTAAATAGCATGACTCTATCAAGCATGAAGTACAATGCAAAAAGTGGGAGTGATACATACCCTGCAAAGGATATCTACGGTACACGTGAGATCTGAAAATAAATACTAAACGCACAAAAGCACGTGGGAGTCCTGGAGACAGAACGACTATCTTGTGGAACTCTCGTAAATAACAATCTAACTGAAGGTAGCCCATTGAAAACAATAATAAAACCATATACGTGGAAGGTACAATTTTCAGGGGTTTCAGCAACATCCATCAATCCATCTTCTAAACATTTATGACTTATACACAGCCAGATAGCTACTTGGAAAATTAATGGTGGGGAGTTAAGGTTCTTTTGCACACGAGGGGGCTGAACCTTCTAGCAAGGCAAGTTTTGCCCAGCTTCCTATATCTTTATGATGATATACTGTTTTAAGACTGAGAACGTTGTACCACTTACGATGAGGCCACTGAAACAAAAACAATCACAAGGTTGCACAACACCTGCAGGCACATTAAACAACGTTTCTCACATATAAATATTCGGCATGGACTTTATGTGACCTCTAGGAAAAAGTTAAGGGGGAGAGAGGAGAGATGGGATGTATGATCAGAAGGTCTGTGAGAACAGGCCTGAGAGTCATGTCTCTTACAGTACGAGTGGTGATGGCTCTGATAATCTATGAGTCCAGTCTCCTCATAGCCAGCTTGACAGTTCCCCTTGAGGTGCAGCATGATGCAGGCTCAAAGGGCTCCAGATTCACAGGTTTCTGGTGGAGCGAGCAGCCTTGCGGTAACATTTTCAAATACACAGCCTTCTTAGAGAACGAGGACGAGGATTAACCCTTGTGGACTCTGTGGTTCTACTGGGAGGCATCAGTGCAGACGTGGGGAACACTGGAGATACATTCAGAGGTCTGATTGTGTAGAATGGCCTCCCAAATCTAAATCTGAGTGGTGAACTGTTAAGGGAGTGCTGTGCAGGCTGTGAATTTTTCATAACAAACACTGTGTGTTTCCCAGATCTGTGTGTCTCCTCAACAGTTCCCTCATGAATCAGACTGTGTTCTGAGCCTGCAGCTGGCTCTAATCCTGTCGAACAAGTACTTTAAAACTGAGGTTTACTTAATATTCACCCCAAGATAATTTTCAGTAATACTTTGACTTGCAGGTCGTACATTTTCCATATACAGCTGGACTTTAGCAATAGCAATACTGAATTTGATTGTTATATGTGGGCGAATTCTCTTTCTGTATCATGGGCTCTTTGTACATCATGGCGTTTTCCGAAAATTCCCATGTACATTGCACATTTGGCAAATAAAACAGATTCTGACTGTAATACTGAGATGGAGCTACAAGGAGAAGCCCAAACAGGGATGATGTAGATTCAGGGGTAATGGAGGAATAGGGTGACCTGCTAACCCGGTGGCTTTTTGGATGCAACGGATGTAGAAATATTGAGTAGTCAAGTGTAAGTTGGGGTTGGCCAAGTCAGGGGGTATTTCCTCCCCTGAGCAGCCAGGTACAGTTCCTATGTCACTGGTCAGTGTTGTGGGGAGACTGCAGTACCCTCAGTTTGTTCATTCTCCGAGCTTCCTATTTTTGATGGAAGAGAACTCATAAGTGGGTCACTCACAGTTCTCTGCCACTTGCCTACGTCTAATGCTGGTTTTGGAAAACCATTTCCATGGTTTTTCAGATCCTTGTGAGACCATAGCATTACAGTGAGAAAAACACGTCTGGACTGAGTAAGGTGGATGTTGTCGCCTATCTTTTGTGTTCCAAATGTGGGACGGGTCAAACTCCTCAGCCTTAATTCAGTAAGTGTCAATATTCTTGAATTTCTGTGTCTGTGCCATACAAAATGTTCACAAACCTTACACTATCTAATGATGGCAACCCTACCATTGCCAAAGGACATAGGTGTGATAATTGGCATCTCGAATAATGTGAAGTCGCACAATTTTAGGAAGATTCCACAACTGTAAGAAGCATGCTTTTGATATTGCGTTAACATGTCATTTGTGTGACAACCTAGTCTCTAAAATGGCATCCAAATTATGGGCCGAACTACTGATGGCGAAGTTCAGCACCTCAATGCTCAGTACAGATATTATAGTAGTTCTATATTTTACCACCAAACAGTAGAATCTCAGACTGTGTCCGTCTATGTTATGTGACAGGAAGTTTTCACTCATCCAAGTCTTAACTTTATTAAAGCAGTTAGTCAAAGTAACAATTGATGCAGTATCATTAAGTGTAACTTAAATATAGGTTTGGGTGTCATCGGCATGGGTATGAAAGATATTATTATTTTTTTATTTGGCTGCAGATAGAGAGAGAACAATACGGGTCCAAGCACTGACCCCTGTGGTACTCCGAATTCGACTGGCAACATTGAAGCATATTTTAACCTAGTAATAGTGATTTGTTTAATGGGGGTGAACCTCTAAAGCACCGTTCCACACTAGCCAATTTCGGATTCAAGCTATGCAGCAAAATTGAATCATTGTGGTTTACTGCTGATTCTATCCCCACCCATGGTCATAAGCTGTGGATAATGACCTGAAGAAGAAGGATGCGAATACGAGTGGCCAAAATGAAGCTCCTCTGCAGGGTAAGTAGATTTTCAGACATAACACCCTTTAATCTCCACTTCACACCGGGCTCGCTCCCCATGAAGGAGTGTAGAGTTTGGTGTTTCAGAAGGATAAAATTGCTGCACTTTCAGATTAAGAGGAGTCAGTGGAGGTTGTTTCGGCATCTTGTCATCCCTTCGGTTCCCTCTGAGTATATGCCACAGAGAGGACACTCGACATGCTGTAGGGAGGACATCTCCTGGGCTCCCTCTGGGTATATGCCACAGAGAGGACATTCGACATGCTGTAGGGAGGACATCTCCTGGATAGATCGTGAACATCTGGGGATCCACTAGAATGAGCTAGAGCGGTCCGGTCTGACCCATTAACCACAGATACCCTAAATAGGAGTAGGAGTGTGCAGAAGAGATGAGACTGGACACCTACATTTTATAGCCTTGTCACTAAAATGAACAAGCTTACATATCGCCATAAATTTTCAGCTATTTTGTTAGCTTATAATAACAGTGAAATTCTTGCCTGACTCAGCAAAAATCATTCAGCCACCTATTGTGGCATTTAATTGATTTCCCAGTAAATGTTTACAATTTGCAATATTGTGAAGTTGCAATTTTTGTGACCATACTAATTAGGATTTACCCTTCAGTGGTTTCACTGTCAGTCTTTCTATGGGGTGATAAGGGAAATTTGGTTTGCAAATATTATAACAAAACTGCAAGCGTTATGCAAATTTTTACGTGCAAAATAGGATTATTTCCAAAGTTTAAAACAAAAACACTTTCAAATACTGGTAAGTTGAATGATTTCCAAAAGTATCAAGTTGAGAGGCTCCTTCTTTGAATTTAATAGCTCTGCATTAAAATTCATACATTTCTTTCCATGTGGTTAATTTGTCTAAATTTGAAGAAGTTTTAAAAGATAGTAATCTTATGAAAATTCACATATTTCTTACCCTAAAGATTCAGCTGTTCAAACCAGAATGTAATGACTATCAAAATGTGAGCACCAATAATTAGTCCGTCAGTTAACTGTCTGTCTAAGACGTCCGTGTGGCACAACTGCTCATCCAATGACGGGTCACGGTGCCGGCCTATTGAAATATGCTGTTCTTCATTCAGTCTGGGCTCTTGAGTCAATTACATTTTTATATTAAGTGAAAACTGCTGAAATAAAAAAGAAGTATCTGATCGTCATTCAGCATATTCATTTTAAATTGCATATTTATAATATTTTAAAATATTCAGTTGTATGAAAACATTTGGGTACCCCAGGCCAAATTGGATATTGTTTATTTTCTAAATTTGATAATGGAAACACAAGCTCTGCATCATCAACATCACAAATTTCAAAGTTCAATACAAACTACTATTTATATGCTAAATTTGACAGACAGCAAACGTTTACATGACATTCACGCAACATGTGCATTGGAATGGTTACTCGTTCAGCTTTCAGTCAGCTGACGGTGTTTATGAAGGTGCCAACGCTGTAATGCGATGACAAAAGACAAAGGGACCAGAGCACAGTGAGACACAATTCTTCTGGAGGTAGAGATGGCCTGGGATGGGCTGGGATGGCTTGGGATAGGCTGGGATGGCCTGGGATGGCTTGCGATGGCCTGGGATGGCCTGGGATGGCTTGGGATGGCCATAGATAGTGTACAGCTGATCAGTGGAGGGTTGTTCAGTCCTTGTGAAGGCACTGGTGTCCTTTGGAAAGGATGGGGCCAGTGTTCTCTGAACCTGGAGGTCAAAGGACCTGATGTTGCTGATTGTGTCCACTGCAGAGCCATCAATGGTGACGGTTATGTGAGTTCTCTCATTCTTCCTGGCATCCATGTTGACATTCATTGTCTTAATAATGTTCAGTGTGATGTTCTGCTCATGGCACCATCGCACTAGATCAGCTACCTCAACCCTCCTGTATGTGGACTCAGCTTCATCGCTTATGAGACCAATAGTATCATCATCAATTCAGTTGCTGCTTGAGTTGGCCACAGTCATGGGTGGAAAGGTTAAACAGCCTTGGGTTCAAGCAACAGCCCTGAGGAGTCCCTGTACTGCCAATAAGAGGGGATCAGGGTTTGTTTCCTACCCTGTCTGCCTGAGGTGTGCTTTTCAGGAAGTCCAGTACCCCTTTGCAGATGGAGTTGTTGAGGCCCAGTTCCCTGAGTTTGACCACCAGCTTGTTGGACACTTAAAGTCGAATAGCATCCTGACATAGGTTTTCCTCCAGGTCATCCAGGTTTTCAAGGGTGGTGTGAAGAGCCAGAGAAACAGCATCGTTTACTGATTTGTTCCTCCAGTAGGCAAACTGAGGGAATCCAGTGAGTCAGGAGTAATACTGTTAATGTAACTCAACCAGGCACTTTGTGATGGCCGTGGTAGAGCCACCAAGCAGCAATCATTCAGACATCACACCTTAGCTAGCTTTGTTAGCAGCACAGTGGCAGTCCTCTTCAATCACAGCGGAAAATCAGAGCGAGAGAAATCTCTGATAGAAACACCGGTCAGGAAGTCAAAACGAAGTGGGCATAGCATTGCAGAGCGCCTGCCGGAAGGGTCAGCGGACGTGTTAGTAGTGTATCGGTCCACTGCTCAGCATCGCTTACACAAACAAATTTAGTGTGGCAGAGTGATCAGAATGAAACCTCACCTGCGATCTCATCACACACGGCAACATCTAAAGTATGCAGTGCAACCTTTAAATAACCCAGAGACTTTGTACTCTCTGTGTACTAAGGCGCTGTGTTCTGACCAAGTTAGAATCAAACTCTTTAGCTACAATTGCCAGCTGCTGAGAAAAAAATTAAGACAATGCTGACTGTTAAAGACTGGGGTGGATCTGTGGCAGCCAGGGACACCATGGAAAGAACACATGGTGCAGTATATCTAAGGACCCCGAGCCGGAAAAGAAACCAACACTGAACAGAGGCTGGATATTCTAACAAGTGAATGATACGAAATATACTTCAAAATCAACCAAAATGGCCAGGATGACCATCACTATGGTATACACTTCAAAGTATAATTTTTTGTAATATTGTCAATTAACGAAAGTCTTCAGATATAATACTTTGAAATTCCTTTTCATTGTCAATCAAGTTTTCTGTGACCTTTGACCCACTTCAAGCGTAACGGCCCCTCTGCGAGAAACAGGGACAAATCACAAGTAGCGTTGTCCATCTTCACATCCACACATTCATGTGTCATTTTAACACAGAAAGAGCCACCTTCAAGCCGTTTAAGCCTTTCTACTTCTAAATTTACCACCGAGTAAAAGACGAACGACAACAGAAAGTGTGTGTTGCGTTTTCGTAGAACCTCTTCCCCATCGTTAATGTCTTTCAGGTCACTTCCAGGAACACTGATGCACGTAACGCTGCCGTTTGCTTATCGCCCTGACAGCATTTCAATGATAGAAATGGAAACCATGGAAACGGTTCTCCAAGTCCTCATGTTGTAGCAGCCACTGTGCGCAGGCTCAGTGTCCCTGACCTCCTTTTTGTTCCACATCCTTTTGACCGTATTATGAGGTTCACTTTATTACAGCACGGTCCCGGCCGCTGCCACGCGAGAATGGAGGGTGGCGGCAGCAGACCGAGCCGTGATAAGCCCAGTGAACCCTGCTTTGAGGTGGACAGGCGGTGGCATGGATACAGGCCTGAGAGATCACAAGGCTGTGGTGTGTACTGGTGAGTAAAATTACCAAACTGCGGCCCGTGTACATGAGAGAGAGTGCCAAGGCTTCCGGGGGAGGAGAAAGCGGGGAGTTCGCCCCAGGCCAGCTAGCGAAAAAGGGTTTATCTGGCAGTAAAGGTTTAAAACAGCTGGAAGCTACAAAGTCACTCTGTGGGAAACAACAGCCTTTTCCTTCTCCGTCCGTTTTTACATTTCCATATCTTTAAGCTTTGTGTTTTTGACTCTCTGCTTCTGAGTTAGATAACAAGGTGGAAATGATCATATCCTTATCTCGAGTAAAGCTGTTGTTTACAATCTGTGATGATAGTTTTCCAATTCAAGTAACGATACAGCCAGCTGGGATGACTTTAATAGGAGATAAAGACTCCAGCCTCGCCACCCTACCTTCTGTCCTTCTCATTCCTGCGTGACCAGTTCCAATGACGGAAATAGATTAGATACGAAAGAGCAGCAATTTTCAACTGCCTTCTGATGATTGGCCCAGAATTTATTTCATACTGTGGGATCACAGGTCTATGTAAATTAACGGCTGAGCAAAACATTTCAATTGCATTTTTTAAATTGCTTTAAGTTCACTTGGTTCCACTTTCCCCATTTATATTTTCATTGTAAAACTTGTATGAGTAAAAAGTTTTACCAGGGAACTAGGAGTGCTTTAATTAATAATTAGCAATTTTATAATTGCAGTTACTAGGAAGCAAGCCAGCTATGCATAGATGCAATGGAAAATATTTAAAAAACAAAACCGTGGAGTAAAATGGTAGCATCCTTTAGGGTCGTAAAGAGCCGCTTTCATAACCCAGCAAGAACACCATGAGAAACTTTAATGAAAATGTCTGTGCCACTCAGAGAGACTGATATCTTTTTTTAGGCTGAAATATTATAGGATCTATTTGGCTAAAAGTAATTCCTTTCTAAAAGTGGGTTGTATAAGTTGCCACCAGAACTACATTTACGATCCAGTGGAGATTTTAGCAGGCAACAGGAAGCGTGTCTCAGTTTCCCAGACAGATTTTAGGATTAAATATAGATGCTGGATGAGTGATTTTAAAGCACAAAGATCCTTTTGCATTTTGAAGGGGCCTTGACTGTTTGGTTCGTATTCACAGTACGAGTTACAAGACAAAGTGGGAAGTTAGGCCTTTACAAGTTACAACCATAAACTAGGTAACCAGTATAAATGTCAGACTTTTTATCCTTAAAATGGATACGGTGGATTTCTCTGTTCCTGTTGTGGTGTGGATTCATGATCTTGGTGCCTAAGAAGGATTTATTTTTGGCCTGTGATTCTTCAGATGAGGAAAAACGGGTCATTTTGTTATTTAAATCATAAATTGTTATTTCTATAGCCTACATCGTGAAGAAGATCATGGGTTTTAGAAAAAACATTTTTTTCTTTAAATGAAATTTTGAAAAACATTTTTTCTGACTCAGAGAAATTGTTTGCAGTAAAAACATTCATTCAAAGGGCTTCCTACCACATCGGGTCAGCTGGACAATCTTAAAGACTCCAATCTGTGGAAGAAACACCAAGGATGATAATGCAAGAATGTTACAGTGAAACTTAGTAATAATCATATTACAAACATAACGTAACTCAGTTATGTTACTTTTGTGATTTGCATACACATGCCAGGGTGTTTCAAAAGTTTTTATATAAGCATTGAACGATTTTTAATCTCATAAGAAGAGTAATTTATTCGGTCGTATTTATTCTTTAGCAAAGTAATAAACGTTTTCAAAGTCTCTTTTCAAAAATCCAAAATTCATTTTACAACCACTAACTGGCCATGAAAACAATGCCGCTGGTAGCTTGCCTCTTTATACTGATTTTTAAACATGAGTTTCAATAAAAACTTTATCCAGAGTTAGACGTACACTCTTTCACACAACCCATCAATTAACTGAAGAGCTGTAATTTGCTGAAGTATTGAGCTGTTTTGACAGTACTGAAATTGACCAAGTGGCCTCTCAAACTCAGAGCAATTCAAATAGCACATCCAAATATAATTACTATTAATAAGATTATGCTCAATAACACAACTGCTTATGTCATGTAAACATGCAGCTTTTCACACAACTACAACTGGAAAACAGTTCATTGTACAGAGTGCACTTTTCATTGACTTTTGAAAAGCAAAAAATAACATTGTTAAGAGATGGCCGGCTCAATATACTGAATTAAATTTCGTGAGGCCAAAGTGATATGCTGTCATTTACGTTGTGGTGGGGTCCTAAGATGTCAGACAAAGAGACAGCCAATACATCCAAACACACCACACAATAGGTACATTTCAGTGTCAGCTAATCTTGGTGTTCCAGCCTGCAGTGTTTCATTTGCTGCCTTCCACATCAGCATCGAGGGAGGAAATACCACAATTAGTGGCTGAGAGGGAACACAGAAATCCTCATTTTTCAAAAACTGTCAGCAATAGCATTTGTTTCCCTGTTTCCTCCATCACCAGTGAGAGAAAGCTCGAGTGATTTAGATCGTTTAGCATTTGGAGTCAGAGCTGAGGCCATTGAAGGAGGAGCTTGGGGCCAATGTGAAAGCCTGTGTGTGTTCAGCATCCTTTTGGCCAGGTACGAGATCAATGCCAAGGACAGCGGCCCACTGCACCGAGGCCTACATGGGAGAGACCTTTCAGTGTCTTACCTTTGGCCACGCCTACATGGGAGAGACCTTTCAGTGTCTTACCTTTGGCCACGCCTACATGGGAGAGACCTTTCAGTGTCTTACCATTGGCCACGCCTACATGGGAGAGACCTTTCGATGTCTTACCATTGGCCACGCCTACATGGGAGAGACCTTTCAGTGTCTTACCATTGGCCACGCCTACATGGGAGAGAC
>JAACJT020001174.1:0-16109 GCA_009936485.2 Gymnarchus niloticus | reverse complement strand
AAGAAAACTGTGTGATGGAGGGGGATGGAGGAAGCTTAGAGGCTGGTGGGGGGGGGGGGGGGGAGAACGGGTGGGGGGGAGTTTGAGTCTGGGTTGGTCGGGGGTGTTTAATTTTCAATTAATTTCTTTCATTTTGAATTGAAAGTGATCCAGGTATATGTGTCCATGCATGTTTAGGTGGGAAAATGTTTTGTTCTTTTGTTGAAATGGCTTTTTAATCTGCCTTTGATGTCTCATTGTACTGCAGGTTGGCCCTGCAGTACACTCCCCACCCGCAGGTATAAGATAGCTTTACACCTTAGATTTTTTTTTCAACCAACATCCATTACGCATTTAAAGGGGGCCGACCCAATGTTCTGTCAGGGCCCTGGATGCTAAGAGAGATGAAAATGCACGATGTATCACTACAGCAGCAGGATCTTGGCTTGATTCCCCTATGGGTGTTGTATACTGGCAGTACCTGTAAGGGCCAGAAGTTTGTTAATGGCATCCTTGAGGGAGACAGCTGGCCCACAGAACCCCCAAGACTAATGTCCTGTGTGATTTCAGTAAAGCTAGCTTATGGGATCTCTGCAGTGCTTTTTCAGCAAGGTGGACCCTTCCATGGAAGGTCATGGTAGGGGCAGGTTTATTGCACCCATAAACATTTAATGCTGGTGTTATTTTGTGCTAAGAAAGGCTGGAGAAAGTTCAGCTGGGATGGTGTCGGATTGGTTTACGGGCCTGTTTAAATGAGCGAACTTGCATCTTTTACGGGAAGATAAAATTTTAGCAGGCGCCCGTAAGATACAGGGGAGGAGGTGTGTGGAAGTCTCTGGAAGGGGTTGTTCATTTTTCCCATGCCTCATTACCAGTCATATAATCTGAGTGCTGTTTTGTCTGGCCCTAGAAAATACAGCCAGACTTCAATTCCTTACTTCCTGTCAGGTTTTTTTTTCAATGTGCTCTTCTTCCGAATGCTGGTGCTGCTGCGGTCTTTTGTTTTATTTGCTGCCTGCTTTTGTTGTCCTTGGCTCCACTTTCGTTCGCTTCTTAAGCTCCCCCCCATGTTGCACACATTCACTAAGTGCATTATAGAGAACTTGCCTTCATATACTTGTTTACAGCATGATTCCTGTGTCTGTTGAAAGCGAAAGCTTGTAAAGTTGTCACGTTACAAAAAAAAAAGCAACACTTTTTTTCTTCTCAACATCCGATGTATGACCACTAGACTTTTGGCGTGGTGTCGTCACGGCAACTCTAGCACCCACCCCACCGTGATTCTTCTGTCTGCCTTCCACCCAGTTGGCTCTGTCCAGTGACAAGATCTCCTCGCTTCAGACGCCTCTGCTAAACCTGAGCCTGGACATCAGGGAAGATGGCACGGTGAGGCCTGTATCCATGGAGATGAACCGGGAGGAGCTGCAGACCCTGATTAGCACTCTGGAAGCTGCTAACAAGGTACAGTCTGCTTTGAAGCTTTCCTTAGCTATGATGATGGCTAAGTGGAGAAATGGAAAAAGGGAAATGCTCAATAAAACATTCAGTAATAACACTATGTAACACAATTTTTTTTTTTTTTTTTTACTTGTTCCTGTGCATAAAGTGTTATTTCCCAGTTGTTTATGCCTAAAGTAAATTTTAAAATAATGAATAATCTTTGCACACGTGCACGTTATGTTGTTATGTGTAGTCTTTAGTCCTGTGCTCTGTGCAGCACCGCGGTCCTGGAGGAACGTCGTTTCGTTTCACTGTCTGCTGTATTAACTGTACATGGTTGAAACGGCAATAAAAGCTACTTGACTTGACTCGAAAAGACCTGTTTCTCTTCAGACTTTGCTTTTGTGACCTGGGTAATTGGAGGCTGATATATGAGTGTGATTTACATTACATTTCATTATCCAGGTCACAGAAGCAAAGTTTGAAGGGAATAATGGCCATTTTCTATACTTTTACAACATAAGCAATTAAGAAATAACACGTGCCATCCAGCAATAAAATTAGTGTTACACAGTTTAATCAATGATTTATATATTGTTGGAAAATGGTTTTTGGGAGGGACTCAGTTTAATGACTGACAAAATGCCGTTTTATTGTTCAACAGGTTGTCAATCATCCCTAAATTTCTGACTTAAAATATGTTGAAAAATTCATTCAGCATAATGTTTTGTGTAACTGTTAATATGTTTTAAGCAAACAATTAAACAGGTTTCTCCTAAAAATATACTGCTTCAGTGCTGTAAACCATACAGTCTAACAGTGATTGAGTATTGTGAGTCTGTGACTAGATTCCCATAAACAATCAATGAATCGAGGTGAGTTGTGAGCCGATACTCAGTATTTGTATAGCCTTTAGACAAGTTCTTCTCCTGGTTACGTTCCCATGCCATCCTGCTGGTTACAGTAATCACTAAGTCAGATGATAAATTGGATCTGTGATTACTGGATCGGTTGATTGTTTTCAGTCCTAAACGGCAGTGAAGCACCACCATCATGACTCGCTGCTCCTCTTTGCGTATAGGAAATGGTCCACCATCTAATAGCAGTCCCCTGACTGTCTGCGCATTTGGTTGGTGACCAGATGTGCTTGGAGAAGACCCAAGTACATTTTAAATTTATTTAGCAAGGCTGATGCATCACAGAACACAGGAGTTAAGATTCTGTAAGGTACAAGTGCAGCTAGTCTGATCGTCCAATGAGGGACTAGTGGTGAGTGCAGACCAGCATTGGAACAGGAGCCATACAACATGATTCATATCAAGAAAATTCTACCAGAAGTCACACATCATGACTAAGGTCCTAGTAGACAGGCACAGGACTTTTGAGGAAAGAGACTAGGCACATCTCCATACTTCCAAGTTTATTTTCTCTTCATAAAAACTCCCCTTCCGAATGAAGAAGACCAATAAACGGACATTTGAAGATGGCATGCATGACTGGACCCATAAGTGTTCTCGGCCCTCATTTTTATGGGCTATGTCCATCAAAACTGCAGCAAATTACAGCTTACCGCAGTAATGTACGACTCTGCTGAATACATCACATCTTGCATACAGAAGCTAATGAGCCAAGGCAAAATAGGTGCATTATTTTTATTTTTTTTGTCTGGCTCTGTGGTAAAAAATACCAGAGAGCAGTGTGTTATGATGCAGTGTTGTTGTAATATTGAGTCTGGCATCGCTTGCATTTTGTATTCTGGAGAGATCATTTCTTGTCAGTATGACGTGGGGTTAGCAAGAGTTTAGAGGAACAGAATGAAGCCTGTGCAGCGAGACGGAGCGAAGGAGAAAACCGACGATTCTACAAAGATACACAGGGTGTATGTGCATCAGCACGAGATTGGGGCACAGGAGTAGGGGAGGAGTTACATCCATGAGTGTCTCTGTTCACATTACACAACACTGTTCTTTGTAAAACTTGCTTTACTTTTCTACTCTCAATACATTCAAGGTCAGCCAGTAGCTTGGTGGTGAATGACATGGACCGACACCTAGCAGCTGTGAACTCTATGGTTTTGGCCAAGTGCAGACTCCAGTTGTTTTATGTAATAGTTCTGATCACTCAAGGGTCAGGGATGCTCTGTATTGCAGCTGATGTGAACAGGGCCAGACAAGGCCAGCCATGTAACGCAAACATTTGTCCTTCCTCCCAAGAATGTGGTGAATTTGCATTGGTTCTCTTTACTGACCTGCTTATCCTTATTCTTTGTATCCTGACAGGTTGTTCTCCAACTGAAATGAGGGAGAAGGCAGTGACTCTTCATGCCAGTAATACTTCCCTGAGATTAGAGGCGGGGCTGTTGTGATGTCGCCTGAGATCTGACAACAGGAGGAGCGTAAGGGAAGAATGTCTACCCTATGAAATCTGCTGTTGCTTGACTTGCCAATTGTGAATTACCTTAGAGTGTGTTTTTTATTATGGTAGGATAATAAACTACCTTTTTAATGCTTTGTCTGGTCCTTTTGTTTAATCTGAACCAGCTGTGTAAGTCTTTATTGAAGAATATTATTGACTTTTGCTTATCATTGCATGGTAACATGGAGTCGGGGCCATCCTGTGTTAGGACAGACTGACACTTAAAAATCCAAATATCATATGAGCTGTTCACCTCTGAACCACTCAATAGGATCCAGTTCTCACAATAAAACACACACGTTAAATGGTGCTTTGCATGTCTAGTTAACAGTGTGCCACAGCAGCAAAGCTGAGTTACATGTACAAATAAAGTACCATCTGCTCTAATCAGAATATATTGGTAACACAAAAAATGGCTAATTTGCCATTCAGTTGACATTTTCATCTGAAAGCAACCAGGATTGTAGGTGATAAGATAGGCATTTTACTAACCCATTCATTTTGGTGGGTATATAAACTTCCCACACGCAGCAGAGGGGGCATCGAACCCCCAAACTTGGAGGTGGGGAATAGCCCACCCTCTTTGGTTGGAACAGATGATGGTAATTACCCAGCAACATTTTAGAAATGCGTGCAGCGAGACGTGCAACAGGTGAACTTTAGCTGCAGAAGAAAACAAAACCAGGAAGTCAAAATGTTTTTGGCTTCTGACAGTGCTGAGAAGAGAACCGAATCCTGAGAATGTGTGTAATCTTCTGCATTTACCGCTAAAGGTCTTGGATTTGAAAACTAGGCTTTAAATAGATAGATAGATAGATAGATAGATACTTCATTAATCCCCGAAGGGAAATTCGGGTGTTACAGCAGCAGCAGTAACACAATATTACACACACATACACAATAACAACAACAGAGAACATCTGTTTAAGAACAGCTCTCAAAATCTTCATAATGATATGAAGTCATATTGGAACACGCTTAAAATAGCCCAAATGTCACACAATTAGATTCATATTTGCATTTCAATTAACAACCTATTATAATTTAAATTCAGACAATGTGACTTAACGTGCCAAGCAGATAGTTGCAACTCTGTAATAGCGAGCAGAAATATGTAGAAAATAAGATACTTCATGAATTCATTAGGCTCAGTGGTTAGCACTGCAGCTTCATATCCAGGGTTCTGGGTTCAGGATCTGCCACCATCTGTCTGATTGGGGCCTTTGCATGTTTTCCCTGTGTTTGTGTGGGTTTCGTCTCGGTCCACTGTTTTACACCTCAGTCCAAACACATGCTTTCAACATGAGTCTCATAATTGCACGTGTATGATTTGCTATTGTGTGTGAGAGTACTCTGCAATGCACTGGCTAGCTGTCTTTTTTTTTTTTTCTTGTGCCCTGTGCTCCCTGTGAAAGGCTCCAGGAAACCCTGTACTAGATCAGTGGTTGTGGAAGATGGAGTGGATGGGTGGTAAGTGAAAAAAGAGGTGGTTTTTAAGTACTCTGTTTGGAATCATACCGAGTTGCCTTCTCCTTTCAGCATCTCAGTGTTCTTGTCAGCGCATGAATGAAAAGGCCTGTGGAGTATGCACAGACTTGTGAAGCATGGAAGAGCTTCCTATGAAAGTTTCTCATTGCATGGGGGAAAAAATTCTCACATGAACAAAAGTCAGTCTTATATTTCTGAGTGGAGGGCAAGGCAACTGAAAGTTTAAGACCTAAAAGCAATTTTAAAGAGATATCCTGGTGTTCGCAATCTAAAACAA
Organism: Gymnarchus niloticus; assembly: GCA_009936485.2. NCBI lineage: Eukaryota > Metazoa > Chordata > Actinopteri > Osteoglossiformes > Gymnarchidae > Gymnarchus > Gymnarchus niloticus. The sequence goes on along the minus strand of JAACJT020001174.1, from coordinate 10,510 downwards.
GGACCTTTTTGGACCTTCAGTGTTGCCCTACTGGTAGGAAGAACGGCCTGTTTAAGAAATGCATTACACCTTTCTGCTCCATGTCAGATCATATGTACTCCTCTTCAGGTCTAATACATCATATTTCCAGTTATCTGAAGCCACTTGTGGAATAACTAGGAAAAGCTTCAACATTTAAATGGTCTAGAAGTATAATGAAATTGATGAATTCAAAATACAATATGATTTAATTGTACGGAATCCTCGATACATTTACGAACGCCGCCACATACCTCAAACACTCCAATCTTCTTTGTCGATGACACATTTAATAAAACTAATTTCCACATTAACAGAAGTTCATCACAATCCATTCTTGAATGAACCGGATTGTTTTCAAGCTTGTTTATGCCACCTCTGCAAAACCGTTCACTCGTGAAGACATATACAAGTTCCACCATATAATTGCTATTAAATGCTTCTCAGATATTTCACAAACATATCCAAAGCTTCTGTTATCCGTGCCACACTAAAATATTTCATTTCAGCTTTTTTTCAGACTGTAAATTACACAATTTCACAATTTTAGTATACATATTTACCACCTTCAAAGTAAATCAACAGAATGTTCTCCAAGCCAAATATTCACCAAATTAGAAAGTGGATGTGTGTCATTAAATTAAAAATCAATCCTGAAATAAATTGCTTTTGGCCAGGCAGGTGAGAGTATCATCTCCTCCATCCTTTGATCCTTGGCTGAGTCTCCTTTGATGAGGGTCAGCCCACTGTAAATGAAAGTGGTCGTATAATTCAGTGGGGGAGAACGCAACCTTCTGGGAAGGCTGCCTAAATAAAAGTTGCCACGGACTGCAGATAATCATCTGTTAATGAATTCCCACTGAAAATGGAAAAATTAAATAAATGATGTGAGCACAAGCACACCTTCTTCTCATAGCTCGCACCCTGATTCAGTGTTCCTCTACACCTTTGCTGCCACATTCAGGATTTTATACAAACTCCTTTCCTTGTAGACTTATTTCAAAATTTATTGAGCTAAATGTTTTGCCTTCAATTGACACATCATACCCAATAACGACAAAGTGAAAACGTGGTTTTGAGATTTTTTGTGCAAAAACCATTTTATCAAACCAAAACTGAAATCTTCCATTTAACAGGAAACTCCAAACTAAGTTCTGGTGCATCCAGTTTCTATAAATCAATTTGACAGATGTCTCCATAAGCTGTGGTAAGATCATGTGACTAGACATGATTAGAAAGTCCCATATCTGTCTTGATACGTTTGATCTGTGTTGCTCTTCTGCATATTTTCAAACCCACACCTGGTGGGTTCATTTCTAATGCTAAAGACTTGTATGCCAGTAAGGTGTTGTATCAAATCAATCAGTGAAACCGTGACTTTATGCAGAATTTAGCATTCCAGTTTTAGATACCTGTGTTAGCTGTTCAACACAGCAAACAGTAATGCTAATATCACTACGACTAATAATAAGGTAACATAAACAAAAAAAGTTATGCTCATGCTCATCCCAGCCAATCAATATTGCCACATTTTTCTTAATCAGATCTCTAAGTGTTTGCTTCAAAACTCATGGTGTGTGGGAGCCAACATTGTTTGGTAAGTTCAGGATACTCCCACCCACCATGGGTTTTGATGCCTCATTTAGCACCAGCATTGATCGGTGAGTTCATGATAGTCCCACCCAGCGTGAGTTTTGAAGCCTCATTTGTCCCACCACTAGATGTGATGATTAACAGAGCCATGCATTGCTAGTTGTACTCTGGTGCTAAATGTATCAGGATATAGGAAAACAACCCTTTGGCATATGAAACTGTATTATAAATGCCAAATTATTTCCTTTTTTTTTTCTTCTGATCTTGCACAGGGTTCAAATGCATGAATTCTTATGACCCAAAAGCACAGCAGTAGAGGTTTAGATGGAGACTGTCCTCAAGCAGAGTTTTTAGTTTAAAGTAGTCTCCGTCTCAGCCAGATTATATCATTTTTCACGACGTGTGATCTTTTGGGGTCAAGTACAACAGTCTAGTGAGAATTTTCCTTTATAACTTCATTTTCATTTTAATAATAACCAGCTATCTGCTGGTGTGTCACCCAATGCAATGAAGTAACCCATATTTAATTGAGAATAATTGGCCTTTTTTTTTTCTGTATCTGGAAAGTCGGTTAATTTCTGGGCATCTTCTAATGTATTATAAACCACTTTAAGTGCTATATTTGAATTCTCTGGACCAATTTTTTTTTTTTTTTGAAGAGATCAAATCCAAATGGGAACTCCTTGTAGGTATTCCACCGTTTTTTTTCCTGCAAATAATGTTTAGGGACCAGGAAACAACTGAATAAAGCTGAGGATGATTCATCTGCAAGGCAATAATGACACGTACTTGCAAAAAATAGCTACTGCTGGCCCAGTTACTTATCTGCTCTCCACATCCATTTTCACGTTCCCTTCACATTCTCCTCTATTGCAAATTGCACCCAGGATTTAAACCATAAACCGAATATATGAAGCACTCTGGAAAAGTCATGTACAATAGTCATAATGCACTCAATAATACCAGTCAGTCACTATAAGCGTGCCAATGGGTGCCGTGCTTCAATTTGATATGTTAGCTTGCGTGTCATCATGGGTGGTCCCAAGGTTCCAAACTTTGGAATGGTTGGCAATAGAGGCCATTGGAAACATAAAAAAAAGACCCTGCATGAAGGAACCCATTTTACTCGATGCTGTCTTCTTCACGTAATCTGGGACAATAAATCGCAACATTGCCAAAGTTGTCCCAGCTTACCTCGTTTTACCTCACGTCTAGTAGTTTCACTGGTAAATCACAATGATGTATATTGTCATAAATGCACAGCACCTCTAGGGGTGGGGGTTGAATTTTATATCTGCTGTGTTAAATGTTGCGTGGGGTAGGTCATCGCCCCTCATTTCAAACATGGTACTCAATTCTGACTTCTGCAAACCTGACATTTCCGAACAGACATAAAACAGCTTGATAAAGAAAGTGGACATAAACATGAAATTGCCAAATATAATATTTGAAGCTATTCTGTCCTGTTCTGAATTGATCTTATTTGGCTTTATTGTAGATATTCTTACAGATATATAATGGTTGACTAAAAAAAACATGCTTTTACCATAGCCACTTATCCAATGTAGGGCCATGGTGAGTCTGAAGCCTACCTGGAGCTTTAGGCAAAAAACGCCTGGGATGGGATGTAAGTTTATCATATGACATGTACTGTACCTACACGCTACGGGTAGTTTAGAGCCAACAATTCACCTTACTGCAAATGTTTGGACTGGTGGGAGGAAATTAGAGTACCTAGAAGAAGCCAAAGGAGAGCAAAGATGGACATCACAGAGTGAGGCAGGAACCACATCGATAATTTTGGAGGCAACAGTGCTCACCACAGAGCTACCATACTGCCTCCAAGCAGTCAGGTTCCTTATAGCATGTCTTGTTAGCTAAAATGAATCCTATTCAGGAATCGTATTTTATGTGGTACCTACGTTATGGCATCATGAAAATTTTGTGTGGCCCGTACAAGCTGCTGGTACAAATCAGTCCAGTGAAAAATTTGATGTACTTTTTGATGTCATACTAGATAGAATACCATCTTCAGCCCAGACTCAAAGCTCTTACCCTTGACCTTCCTTTCATATTTCCCTTCTGGGCAGTATGCTATGAGTCATCAGTGAACCACTGCCACACTGAAGCTACAAATGAGAGTACATCAGAGACACACAGGTACATTGAGAGGAAGACGTCAGTTAGGAGTGCATTAGTACAATTTGTTTTATTAAGAAAACAAAAGTTATACAAAAAAGTCATGTTCCACAACTTTTGAAAAGTACTGTTCTTTTTTTTCTGCAGGAACGCATTATCTGGGAAAAGAGTCAGACGAACGATAGGAGAAGGATGATTGTAATGTATACTTTCCAATATTAGCTTTCATGAGGGATAGAGCCAATTCTAAATGATTGCTTTCATGAATATTTAGATGACAGTCATACTAGATACCAGTGAGTCAGTCTCTTATGACAGTTGACTTTTTAAGTTTTTAACTTATATGTTAGCTAAGGAATGAGTTTCACATATGAAGTGACAGATAAGTGTGCAATTTTACAAATGTCTGTTTTTGATTCTGGGATCTGAAAGTACTGCCTATAGGTTTTGACAATTTTTTTTTTGTTGTTTGTTTTTCCTTTTCACTACATATGTTGTTCAGCAGGAAAATTAAACTTTAAATCCAGGAAAGGTCATTGGTTGGTCATATTAATAATTTAGTATGAATTACAAGTTTAAACCAGCTATTTACTTTAAAGATGAGCCATTGTGACTTCAGACCAATTTAATTGCTTAATTGAATGCAGGGCAAAATTCTCAAATGAACTTGTTAAGGTCAATGAAGAAACATTCATTTGAAACAATGTCTGTATATAAAAATTCCAATGCCTCTTTAAAGTACAGACTTGATCTTTTTATTTTGAAGTTTTTCTTTGAAGTCCTTTTTTAAAAAAATATTTATGCTGCTAATGGTACAGCACATCTTACTGCAGATGAGCATTACCTAAACCAGATCTTATAGTAGTTCATTTACAAATTAAAATATTGCACATAATATTAATATATAACATTTATGAAATATAATTTTGATGTGGTTTAACATGCTTATTGAATTTATTTAAACATACACTAATTTGCTAAATTTAAAGTCCACTACTGTTCCAAAGTTTGGAATCATGAAAAATTATGGTGTTGAAAGAAACTGAAATACAGTCAAAATATTAATAAAGTTACAAATAAGTGAAATTCATAGGCATTCTATATTTATTATAAATTTCTACATTTTGATCGACTGTTAATCAATTTCATTTTGACTGAAAAGATAAAACATTCTTCACAATTCCAAATTTTTAAACAGTAGTGCATTTTCAATTATACAAATAGTTAATAAGAATATATGTGGTTATTAAAATGTGGCTATGCCTCAGGTTTGTTTTCAGCCTAGGTTCTAAATACAAAGTTATGACGTATGGAAAAATATTTGTCAGTTCTGTTGGGATTGTCTGTCTTGCTTGGAGGAGAACTGAGATCATTCTTTTGTCTGTGCACCAAAGTATGACCTGCACAAGATTAATGGGATCACACCTCAACACTAAAAATACTTGCAATACTTTGCCATATGCAAGAAATTCATCTAATCCTTTTAGCTGTGAGAGTACAACTAGTGATAAAATTTGTATTATTGTTATCAATCATTATTGCATCTTCATGTGACTTTATTAATTTAAGAAATGCAAGAAATTACATTTTAAACTTAGTAAACACATGACAGTTGTTTGGTGCCAAGAGCAAAGACCTGGGATTGAGGAAAGTATAATTACAGTCTGCCAAAATATACTATATAGTCCATCCATCCATCCATCCATCCTGGTCAGGGTCGTGGAAGAGCCTGGAGTGAATCCCAGGGAGGCTGGAGTACACCCTGAAGTACACATTCAAATATATATATATATATGTGTGTTTTTTACTGATGCTTATCTGGTAACTAGTACCATGACTTTCATAGAAGTTTTGGTCAGTAATAGGTGCTGTCTGCTTTTAAATGTGTTTATTCATATTGATGCAAACTTACAGTAGTGCGCTACATTTGATTATTTCTTTCTGGATTTATGTCATATCAAAAGCATATTACTTTACAGCATTTGAGTTGCTTTGGGTTGGTGCATGTACTGTACAGTATGTTCTTTCACTACGGACAAAATACATCGTCGTCTGTAAAAGTAAAAAAGAAAGAATGAATCATTGATACATTTGCAGATTCTGTTATTATCAATGTACGATCAACATTATTTCAGGATTGAAAGACATTACAAGAAGCTTTCGACAGTAAATGTTCCCTCGGTCAAACAAATGGGCGGGTCTTTAACAAACGGTACCACTAATTGTGTATTCAGTACAGCAGATGAGATTCAAAGCATTGCAACCAAATCAACTGTATCTAGCTTGCCGCTGCTTTCACTGGTTTTGCTAGCATTTTACAACATCCCTGAGTTGACATCTACCACAGCATGTCATATTCTTAAGGTAGTAGTGCTTGGAGAGATTTAATCCAAAGGCCCTTCTACATGAGAAGTTACGGTGCTTTTTAGAGTATGTTGCCTTCCATTGTTTTGGGTCTCTTTTGCCAAGCTGAGGTGGCAGTGTCTTTAAATCGATGGACTTGCACGCTGAATTTCCACACCATACCCATATGATATCTTACATATTTGTCCCTTCAATGCCTGCTGGATTGCAATAATGCCAGTACTGATGTTTTGTGACAGTCAAACACATCCTGGAACACCAATTGTTGTGGTCCTTTGGCTATTGGAGGGACATTAGTCTGAAATTTCAAGAGAGTCAAGAGAGACATCCAAGTTGCACCTGAAAATGTACAATCAAATGCTCAAAACGGGTAGATAAGTATAAAGTATCAGCAGTTGAACACGTGGCCATTTCCTTTAATGACTCGTCAGTCCTTAATGAGCTTTGAAAGAAGCCATCAGCTCTTTTCAGACATTCTCCATGGTAGACATCACTGGTTGAGTGGAAGGTAAATGAATGTCAATGTCAGTGGCCTTAACCGCCAGGTGTACAGTGCGCTGTACGTTGTCACCTTTAACATCTAATTTAAGAGCAACATCGACAATAGCAACAACATTATTAGTAACAACAGAAGCTACAAAATGAAAACAAACCAGCAGACAAGAATTTATCATTGTATTTACAGATTGTCATCATAATGCTGGAATGTCTTATGACTACAGTGTATATACAATACATATGGTATGTGTATATATCTATATATAATCATAAAAGTCAACAATATTGTTGGTTACTCTTCTTAAAAAATGTACAAGTGTATTATTTTTTAAAGTCTATGGACTAGTTATAAGTTAACCCTGTGAAAATATTTAGTTTCTTGTTTAAAGGCACAATATTCAGCCATGAGAAGAACATCCTCTTTTTATTCTTGTGTCCTATGGAACCATCTCTAATTTTGTCCGTTTTATTCCATTTGATAAACCAGGATACCTTCATATCCATATTCGTCCCCATTGAATGCAGTTTTTTGCAGTGCAAAATGATTGTACTCCACAGAATCTAAGATAACGCCTTGCAATTGCCATTTGAAAGCATTTGTTTCTCCCTTTCAACGGATTTCATTGGAAATCCCCAATTCAGTCAAACATGTCACCGAATTTCACTGTAAGCTGCAATAGCTTCTCAAGCCTGGGGTTATTCTTGGAAAAATAACAAATTCCACTAACAGTGGTTGCTGATGAAGATAAGACAAAACAACTACAGCACCATTGTGTATATGTAAAGCCAGGGAGTGAGAAAATAACCAGAACCCAATCTATCTCTACTTCCCACCACACTCTCTCCCCATCATGTCTAAAAGCTAATTCACCAAACTTCTATCTTAGTGTTTCCAGTGCGATTATGTACAGACCCATGAGGCAATTCCACCCACTGGAACTGTGATCCTTTAATTGTGCCTTGCTGTACCCCAATCTGTAATAAATTTCAAAATGGTTTTCCACTAGATGCTTTCAGCCAGCACTGGAACTGCATTAGACCCTCTGGTCTCACATCAGAGGTTTAGAACTAACAGAGGGACTAAGTTAGATCCACAACAGACTCTTCATTTTAGTCTCCATAGATTCTATCTGAGCTCACGTTACACTTTTTTGTTTACACAGGCATATTTGAACTCACCTCTGGTTGTGTAAGACTACAATATGAGTTCATATCATATCCTGCCATATTTTTCTTTCCATGCATACGACAGTATCCTCCATATTGACTCGATGTCACATTCCTATACATCCTCCAGCCATATAGTTAATGACCTTAACTAATCATCAAATGATCTTTCAAAGGTGCCATGTGCATGGTTTCTAATTACTAAAGCAAGGTCCTCAACTGGTGAAGCAAAAATTCACCTGTTAAAATTGTAAGCCATGTTTGAAGTTATGGACAAGTACATCATCTTAATAAATAAATAAATAATGTTTCCTTAACTCAATACATATAAATGATTTTTCCCTTAGCAATACAATTTCATTCCTTACCATAACATCATTTTGTCAGTGCTCTAGACTAGTTTATTATTTATATATTAAAAACAAATAACATGAAATGGATGAAACATGACATCGCATTAAAAAATGTAATAGAACGGGGAAAATGTGACATTTTCTACAAGAAGCTACACAGTGGTTACCCAAACTAGAACCCTGTTTGTATATTTGTAAATAGTTTGAAAGCACATGTCATTTTTTACCTGATTTCATTTAAAGAAAGTTACATTTTTCATGCTTACCTACATGGTGATATTAATTACATATTCATATTTTTAGGTCAGCACATTCCAGTTTCTCCCTGCCATGTGCCAAAATTCTATATATTTTTAAAGGTATGTAATGAATTACTTGATGGTTGAGGAATCAAACAAGTTTTTTTTTTTTTTTTTGCTTAAATACACTGTAGGGATGCACATATGAAAGTAATGTAAAATTATTAGAAAGTTGCAACTGATTACAGTACTGTGCAAAAGTATTAGGCAGGTAAAAAAGTTTAAGGCCATTTATCTGGACAGTAAGCGCATACTTGCTCAGAAAATGTGTGATTTAACACTGGAATATATTCAAATAAACTGTGATACAACAAAAAATGACAATTTCTTCTGTTCCCCAAAATATTACTGATATCTAGTTGGATGGCTAGAAGAACACAGTTTTGGCTCCCAAATCTCTCATGAAGAGCACCCCAGCCATTGCATCCCTGCTCACATAATTTATTGATAAGTTAATTAAGTAATTAACTTCACGAAGTACTGATCAGTCAAGCAAGGTGCACTGGTAGCTGAGTTCAAGAAATAGATGGGTATATTAGTTACTAACTGCAAATTCTGAGGTGACTTGGGGAGAAGTTTAGATGTAAAACGACATGCATCGAAGGACATAAAGTCACAGCTTTACACCAACATAGACACGATTTAAATGTAATTTTCTTTGCCTGCCTGAAACTTTTTCAAAGTACTGTGTGTCAAATAGAACCTGGAACAAGGCGGTCCCTCCTGAAGGCAATGCAGAATCAGTGAGTAGGACGGTAACATACGACACTCATCAGAATAAGGTGATCAGACTAGTGGGCATTCCCTTTACAGAGAATTAACACAGTGTTTTGTTCAGAAGTCTTCAAGTCATCACAGTCTGTGTTGGCACAAAGTTTGCAAATTCAGAGGCGACAGCCGCCACAGGTAGGACCTGCTTACATCAGAGACGAAACAGTGCTTCCATGTTAACCTTTGTCTTAGTTCCATGCCACTTCAACACTATTCTATTTTGTATGTGCAGATACAGTTATGGGGAAGGAAAACACCGTTATCGATTCTGCTCCTTTCATATTTCACATATTAAAATTTATTTACACTGAAGGGAAACATATAGTCCCGTATCTTTTTCTTAAAATTATACTGTCATGGAAAAATAAACAATGGCTGAATACCTTACCTTAAGAGTTTTGAATATGTACTGTATATTTATACATATATAATTTGTTATTTCCCTAACTGTGATCCTTCAGGGACAAAATAAATATGAAAATAAGTGAAGTGGGCGCCGCCCTAGTGGACATAGTAAAGCCAGTAGACAAGGTTGAAGAAGGTGAAGGTGATGGGGAAGATGACTCGAGACCATTTGTCTATGGCATTGACGTCCGTCAGGTCGGGGATCTTGACCTTTAGCTGGGAGGCTCTGCGGCGTAGTTTCCCTTTCTTGTGTCCTAGTGGCTGGTCAATGGCAGGCCGGCCGTACAGGTCCCGGCTGGGCATCGGCTTGCGATACTGGATGCTAGCGCTATCATAGGAGAACATGGTGGCCCGCGGGTCTCCCAGACCCGTCAGCATCTCCGCGCCGCTCACCTCGTTGTGGATTCCCAGATTGGTCAGGAGGATGTTACCATGGGAATCCACCTGAGGGGTGGAGCCAAAGGGCAAGTAAAAAAAAAAAAAAAAAAAGACGTTAGATTCACATGTTTGATTTGGGAAATTACGCTACTCAGTATACTTAGTTCTCATTTCACACATTAGTAGAACTAATGTGTCTTCACGGGCAAATTTGAGTGAATCATTTTTTCAGGGTTTTACAAAAGAGATCGTTTGAAATCATACGTACACAAAAGTCTTTCAGGGTTGATAGCTGAGAATACCCTTAAGGTCTCTTGCTCTTAATACAAAAAATGCAAAATAGCATCCATCCATTTTCCAAACTACTTCACCCTATTCAGGGTTGCGTGGGGGGCCTGGATCTCATGCAGCCTAGGGCACAATGGGGGGAAAAACCCTGAATGGGCTGCCAGCCCATTGCAGGAAAGACACACACACACACACACACACACACACACACACACACACACACACACACACACACAC